>JAEQBA010004514.1:0-98716 GCA_019434445.1 Phalangium opilio | reverse complement strand
AATCGTCGTTCCAGCCTAGTAGTTCTTCAGCTCAATCGTCGTTCCAGCCTAGTAGTTCTTCAGCTCAATCGTCGTTCCAGCCTAGTAGTTCTTCAGCTCAATCGTCGTTCCAGCCTAGTAGTTCTTCAGCTCAATCGTCGTTCCAGCCTAGTAGTTCTTCAGCTCAATCGTCGTTCCAGCCTAGTAGTTCTTCAGCTCAATCGTCGTTCCAGCCTGTAGTTCTTCAGCTCAATCGTCGTTCCAGCCTTGTAGTTCTTCAGCTCAATCGTCGTTCCAGCCTTGTAGTTCTTCAGCTCAATCGTCGTTCCAGCCTTGTAGTTCTTCAGCTCAATCGTCGTTCCAGCCTTGTAGTTCTTCAGCTCAATCGTCGTTCCAGCCTTGTAGTTCTTCAGCTCAATCGTCGTTCCAGCCTAGTACTTCTTCAGCTCAATCGTCGTTCCAGCCTAGTACTTCTTCAGCTCAATCGTCGTTCCAGCCTAGTAGTTCTTCAGCTCAATCGTCGTTCCAGCCTAGTAGTTCTTCAGCTCAATCGTCGTTCCGGCCTAGTACTTCTTCAGCTCAATCGTCGTTCCAGCCTTGTAGTTCTTCAGCTCAATCGTCGTTCCGACCTAGTACTTCATCTTCAGCTCAATCGTCGTTCCGGCCTAGTACTTCATCTTCAGCTCAATCGTCGTTCCGGCCTAGTACTTCATCTTCAGCTCAATCGTCGTTCCGGCCTAGTACTTCATCTTCAGCTCAATCGTCGTTCCGGCCTAGTACCTCCTCTACAGCTCAATCATCGTTCCTCCTCAGTATTTCATCAGCAACCTCAATCGTTAACGCAGCCTAATACTTTGCAACCTCAATCGTTAACGCAGCCTAATACTTTGCAACCTCAATCGTTAACGCAGCCTAATACTTTGCAACCTCAATCGTTAACGCAGCCTAATACTTTGCAACCTCAATCGTTAACGCAGCCTAATACTTTGCAACCTCAATCGTTAACGCAGCCTAATACTTTGCAACCTCAATCGTTAACGCAGCCTAATACTTTGCAACCTCAATCGTTAACGCAGCCTAATACTTTGCAACCTCAATCGTTAACGCAGCCTAATACTTTGCAACCTCAATCGTTAACGCAGCCTAATACTTTGCAACCTCAATCGTTAACGCAGCCTAATACTTTGCAACCTCAATCGTTCACGCAGCCTAATACTTTGCAACCTCAATCGTTAACGCAGCCTAATACTTTGCAACCTCAATCGTTAACGCAGCCTAATACTTTGCAACCTCAATCGTTAACGCAGCCTAATACTTTGCAACCTCAATCGTTAACGCAGCCTAATACTTTGCAACCTCAATCGTTAACGCAGCCTAATACTTTGCAACCTCAATCGTTAACGCAGCCTAATACTTTGCAACCTCAATCGTTCACGCAGCCTAATACTTTGCAACCTCAATCGTTAACGCAGCCTAATACTTTGCAACCTCAATCGTTAACGCAGCCTAATACTTTGCAACCTCAATCGTTAACGCAGCCTAATACTTTGCAACCTCAATCGTTAACGCAGCCTAATACTTTGCAACCTCAATCGTTAACGCAGCCTAATACTTTGCAACCTCAATCGTTAACGCAGCCTAATACTTTGCAACCTCAATCGATGACACTGCCTAATACTTTGCAACCTCAATCGTTAACGCAGCCTAATACTTTGCAACCTCAATCGTTAACGCAGCCTAATACTTTGCAACCTCAATCGTTAACGCATCCTAATACTTTGCAACCTCAATCGTTAACGCAGCCTAATACTTTGCAACCTCAATCGTTCACGCAGCCTAATACTTTGCAACCTCAATCGTTAACGCAGCCTAATACTTTGCAACCTCAATCGTTAACGCAGCCTAATACTTTGCAACCTCAATCGTTAACGCAGCCTAATACTTTGCAACCTCAATCGTTAACGCAGCCTAATACTTTGCAACCTCAATCGTTAACGCAGCCTAATACTTTGCAACCTCAATCGTTAACGCAGCCTAATACTTTGCAACCTCAATCGTTAACACTGCCTAATACTTTGCAACCTCAATCGTTCACGCAGCCTAATACTTTGCAACCTCAATCGTTAACGCAGCCTAATACTTTGCAACCTCAATCGTCGACACTGCCTAATACTGTGCAACCTCAATCGTCGACACTGCCTAATACTTTGCAACCTCAATCGTTAACGCAGCCTAATACTTTGCAACCTCAATCGTTAACGCAGCCTAATACTTTGCAACCTCAATCGTTAACACTGCCTAATACTTTGCAACCTCAATCGTTCACGCAGCCTAATACTTTGCAACCTCAATCGTTAACGCAGCCTAATACTTTGCAACCTCAATCGTTAACGCAGCCTAATACTTTGCAACCTCAATCGTTAACGCAGCCTAATACTTTGCAACCTCAATCGTTAACGCAGCCTAATACTTTGCAACCTCAATCGTTAACGCATCCTAATACTTTGCAACCTCAATCGTTAACGCAGCCTAATACTTTGCAACCTCAATCGTTCACGCAGCCTAATACTTTGCAACCTCAATCGTTAACGCAGCCTAATACTTTGCAACCTCAATCGTTAACGCAGCCTAATACTTTGCAACCTCAATCGTTAACGCAGCCTAATACTTTGCAACCTCAATCGTTAACGCAGCCTAATACTTTGCAACCTCAATCGTTAACGCAGCCTAATACTTTGCAACCTCAATCGTTAACGCAGCCTAATACTTTGCAACCTCAATCGTTAACGCAGCCTAATACTTTGCAACCTCAATCGTTAACACTGCCTAATACTTTGCAACCTCAATCGTTAACGCAGCCTAATACTTTGCAACCTCAATCGTTAACGCAGCCTAATACTTTGCAACCTCAATCGTTAACGCATCCTAATACTTTGCAACCTCAATCGTTAACGCAGCCTAATACTTTGCAACCTCAATCGTTCACGCAGCCTAATACTTTGCAACCTCAATCGTTAACGCAGCCTAATACTTTGCAACCTCAATCGTTAACGCAGCCTAATACTTTGCAACCTCAATCGTTAACGCAGCCTAATACTTTGCAACCTCAATCGTTAACGCAGCCTAATACTTTGCAACCTCAATCGTTAACGCAGCCTAATACTTTGCAACCTCAATCGTTAACGCAGCCTAATACTTTGCAACCTCAATCGTTAACGCAGCCTAATACTTTGCAACCTCAATCGTTAACACTGCCTAATACTTTGCAACCTCAATCGTTAACGCAGCCTAATACTTTGCAACCTCAATCGTCGACACTGCCTAATACTTTGCAACAGTGGCGTCGCTAGGCCTTTTTTGGGGGGCTATAGCCCCCCCAAATTCCAAACTTAGCCCCCCCAAAATAATCCGTAAACCCTACCAAAAAATTGCTGTTAGCAACCTAAAATTCTGAAGCAATATATAAAAAATTTTCAATGTCAAACAGTAAAATTTTGAAGAAAAAAACAGATGGAGACAAGTAAAGTGTTTCGTGTTCTTTAGTGTGGACTAAAAGCTAACCAAAACTAAAAATAAACCTAAGACGAGTGAAAGTCCTTCATAATCGGTTCCGTAGTCCTTATCAATAAAAGGTTGTACATCTTTAAAATACGAATAATTTCACGTTGACACAAATTTACGGATAGTTTTAAAAGTCAACACATTTTCCAAAGAACCCATTATGCAATTTTTAGCCACATCGTAGTATACGATAGGCTCTTAGTTTGACCCAAGCCGTAGTAGTACTAGCCGGGGTTTTCGCTTTCGTTATCGTCAGATTTTAGCTTAAATGGAACCAATAGTGGTAGCTGAGCTCAGTTAGAGATTTTATTTTAATGAAAAAATTTTTCACACCGCACCCGGGAATTGAACCCGGCGGGCTGGCGCAGCAGTAAGACACCCTACCACTGTGGGATTGGACACTTCTGATTTTTTGTTTAGGGTCTTTGAATTTTTTTCTTTTTATTTATGTGCTAATTAAATAGATAACGTTGTGGCTACTATTAAGTCCCAGCCCTTGGGCCATTTTGTTTATATTAAGTTCTTATAATAACTTTAAAATAGTTTGCCCAGATTTAGCCCCCCCAAATTTCAAACCCTAGCGACGCTACTGCTTTGCAACCTCAATCGTCGACACTGCCTAATACTTTGCGACCTCAATCGTCGACACTGCCTAATACTTTGCGACCTCAATCGTCGACACTGCCTAATACTTTGCGACCTCAATCGTTAACGCAGCCTAATACTTTGCAACCTCAATCGTTAACGCAGCCTAATTCTTTGCAACCTCAATCGTCTACACTGCCTAATACTTTGCAACCTCAATCGTCGACACTGCCTAATACTTTGCGACCTCAATCGTCGACACTGCCTAATACTTTGCGACCTCAATCGTCGACACTGCCTAATACTTTGCAACCTCAATCGTCGACAATGCCTTATTTGCGACCTCAATCGTCGACAATGCCTAATACTTTCCAACCTCAATCGTCGACAATGCCTAATACTTTGCGACCTCAATCGTTAACGCAGCCTAATACTTTGCAACCTCAATCGTTAACGCAGCCTAATTCTTTGCAACCTCAATCGTCTACACTGCCTAATACTTTGCAACCTCAATCGTCGACACTGCCTAATACTTTGCGACCTCAATCGTCGACACTGCCTAATACTTTGCGACCTCAATCGTCGACACTGCCTAATACTTTGCGACCTCAATCGTCGACACTGCCTAATACTTTGCAACCTCAATCGTCGACAATGCCTTATTTGCGACCTCAATCGTCGACAATGCCTAATACTTTCCAACCTCAATCGTCGACAATGCCTAATACTTTCCAACCTCAATCGTCGACCTATAACCCAGAAGCAGGCGAACCAACAATTTCTGAAATACTCGAATCTCTGCAAAAACAAATAAATACGTCAAGGCTCTCCTACTTCAATATCAACAGAAACCAAGTTATTGAATGCGCGCTTAGGGCTTTTAAGCGTAAGACCTTTAGCCCAAGTTCAAAGATGACCGTTACTTTTGTTGATTACCTTAACGTCGAGGAAGGAGCAGTAGACGGTGGTGGTCCGACCCGAGAGTTTTTAAGATTACTCGTCAAAGCTTTCACAGAAAGTCATGTATTCGACGATAATGACAACGAAAAACAATTTGCATTCAACTCCAGTAAAATAGAAGCAGATCTATATTATTATGCTGGGATGGCGTTCGCCATTTCTCTAGTTCACGGTGGACCGGGACCTTCATGTCTTTCAAAGTTAACTTATGATTCAATAACTGGAAATATTGGGGAGCTAAGCCCTTCCATAAAAGACGTATGCGACGAAGAATTACGAGAGAAGCTGTATAAATTGGATAATAGTGTGGATTTAATCGAAGCTCAAGTGGCTGCGGAAGAGCTCTTTGAAATGAGATTTCTCTCTGGGTCTACGAGACCTCTTTTGAAGATTGAAGACAAAAATATTATCTTAAAAGAAGTTCTTCGATTTTGCGTAGTGCACAGATTTAATGAACCACGGGTTCGTTTTATTGAGGGACTGGAAACACTTGAAGTACACCAAAAAATGATGTCTTATCCATTGAAATTTCTACCACTGTTTTGTTCATCTCATAAAAAACTAACCGCATTTGAATTCTTGAATCTGTTTTCCGACGCCCATTTCTCAGAAAAAGGAAGTAACAATTACGAAAGGGAATGCCAAACAATGGCATTTTTTAGGGACTATGTATTTGATTGTGAAGATGAGGAAACCAAGTCATCTATTGAAGACATACTGATATTTAGCACTGCAGCGGACAAAATTCCTGCAATGGGATTTAGTATAAATCCCGCCATAAAATTTCTTCCTGTTGTAAATTCTGCTTATAATTACCCAAAATCTAGCACATGTGCTTTGATTTTGTATCTACCATCTGTTCACATAACATATGATGAATTCAAAAATTACATGGATGAAGGAATAAAAGGCGCTGTAGATTTCGGTTTTGCTTAGATACAATTTAATCTATTCCTTAAGAATGTTTATTTGGAAATTTTAGCAACATTTACTAAGATAGGTGAATGGCTAAAAAATGTTCTTTTTTCATATTTTTTCTTCAATAGTGATATTATAGTGATATTACCCATGCACATTTACTAAGATAGGTGAATGGTTAAAAAATGTTCTTTATTCATATTTTTTTCTTAAATAGTGATATTATAGTGATATTACCCATGCACATTTACTAAGATAGGTGAATGGTTAAAAAATGTTTTTTTTTCATATTTTTTTCTTATTACCCATGCACATTTACTAAAATAAGCGAATGTTTAAAAATAATTTTTTTCTTAAGTAATAACTTTACCTTTATTCATAAGATCGGCCAAAACATGACAAATATGTTTCGTCTTAAGTGTACTAAGTATCATCGCAAATATAAAGGGAAAGTAAAATGGCTCAACAACCATACTATATTTGATTAATTGATTTAAATATACCAAATCGAAACTTACCAAAACTATTGCAATAGTTTTGGTAAGTTTCGATAAATAAGTTTACAAAGTTCAGGTTGAGAAGTTCAGGTATATAAATAAAAATCTATATTTAGGCCAAGCACGTTAATTTTTAAAATAAAAACAACGTAATAGTTTTGTTGTTGATTTTGACGTAAATACATCAGTTTTAAACGGTATAAAAATGGTTCTATGGGTATTTTATTGTTCTTTTTACCTCATATTTTCATTACTTTCGTTTCGCATTAAAATACATGATTAGTTCATTCTTAGCAGGGAAATCGAGTAGCAAATACGTTTCCCTCTGTTAGTATAAAGCTATGTCCGCACACGTGAAATATTCGAAAATGTTGTTTGACTGACGAAACATTTCTTTTCACAAAGCGTGCTACTTTCAACTGTACTTTTTTGAAGTGTTGAATAAACCAAAAACTTTTTACTCTGAAATAGGGTATCTTTTCATTCATAAATTAACGTTGTAAACATTCTTGGTTTGTAGCTTAAATCACACCGTTGCTTTATCGATTGGCTCGATTTTTAGGCCTTTAGTTGTAGTTTCTGAGTTTTCAATAGTTAATAAGCCCAAATAAGGCCCTATTAAGAAATTTTAAATGTTTTTCCTGCATGGAAAAAAGTAATGAAATTTGATACGTCGCAGAGTCTTTGGTCTCCAATTTATTTCCCGGACATATTAATCTTTCCAGTTCACCTTAAAAACATAACGAGAATAGCATTCAAGTGGCAATTTTACTTAAATTATAAGTAAAAAAAGTGATTTGACTCTTTGGCTCATTTTAATCAGAGTTTTTACTGAATCTTGCGTAATCCAAATTCAAAATATTAGTGAGTGGGAAACTACTTTATTTATTACTTCCAATTTAAATAATTTTGAGCTTTCGTACCTAATAAAGGTTTATTTATAGGAATAATAGGGTGTTTCCAGAACAACACTGGTAATAATTGATCTCGAAATTATGATTTTTTCAAGCAAATAAGTTAGTATGGTATTTATTGGAAGAGTAACATGATAAATCTTTGTTTTATACATGTATACTTTAAAATTATTTATTCCCATATAAATCTAATTCCTTTACTATTCTTAATCCTTATTTTAAATCTGGGAGCACGGCAGTGCTCCCAGCCAAGTCGAGCACTGACATCCTTTTCTCGAAGCAACTCGTGGCACTTTTAAGCCCACTGTAACTTCGTGATGGGTACAGGTAAAAGCCTGAAATTTTGCTTGCCGCGAGGACTGTCAATTGTAGCTATAGTTTCCAAGTTTCAAGTTCCTACCCTATATACTTTTCGAAATATCGCAGGTGAAATTTACCTTATTTTGTCACTCACTCACTCACTCACCGATCATCAAAATTCTAAGGTACTTCTAGAGGAGATAGAAACTTAAAATTCAGGATTTAGTTTTCATTTATTTTATAAAGCACAGAAAAGTTAAAACATCCCGAAATTTTTATAAAATTGTTCTTTAGTTCTTTATTTTAAAACTAGATGGCGCTGCCGTCTTTTCAACAGAAATAGTGTGTGTTCTTGGTGAAAGGACGTAATGGTCCAAAGTTAACCGAAAGTTAAATATATATTAAAGCTAGTAGGAGTAGTAGTTTAAAAGAAATGTGTCTTAACTGATGCTACATTCTTTTATTAGGATATCGCATACAATCTTTATTGCATATTCTCTGCGGGTCGAAAGGGGTAATTCAGCGTAAATATGGACAAACGTTAGCCATTATATTGGCAAAACGAAGTACCACGAGAGGGTCTTGTTTTAATATGACTACCGAAGTATAACTAGAGGGTCTACAAAAAGAAGTGAGATCCTATGAAAAACATTAACATGTACAAAAATGGGCCAAGCCTCGCTTCGTGCCCTCTCCGCCGTAAAACGTTCTGAGATCCCATGTAGAGCCAAGTCTGTCTTTTGTTCTCATTCAATCGCCAATTGAACAATTATGTTATAAATTAAATCCTTTTCCTAATTAATAACCAATATTCTTTGACTCTATCATTATTATACATCTTTGTTCGTATCAAAAATATCGTGACTTGGCAATCGCAGATAAGTAATATTAAAAGGAAGTCGAGGGGATATTCACTAAATCGTTGCCGATTTTAAAATAATCGAAGGGATATTCACTAAATCGTTTATGGTCGAGGGGATATGTACAAGTTTATAAGATGAGTCATGCACAACCCTATGTACAAATTATATGGTGAGTTATGCATAACCTTATGTACACCTGCGCTTGCCAAGTCACGATATTTTTGATACGAACAAAGATGTATAATAATGATAGAGTCAAAGAATATTGGTTATTAATTAGGAAAAGGACTTACTTTATAACATAATTGTTCAATTGGCGATTGAATGAGAACAAAAGACAGACTTGGCTCTACATGGGATCTCAGAACGTTTTACGGCGGAGAGGGCACGAAGCGAGGCTTGGCCCATTTTTGTACATGTTAATGTTTTTCATAGGATACTACCTATTCTAGATCCTGGATTTTACCCTTTATAGGGTCTGTCAAATACTATATGTGTGTTTTGTCAAGGATTTCGAGTCGAAATTATTCAATAACATTTTGTCCAAAGGGACACAGTTTCCAAGTTACGATTGGGGTGTTTTACGGATGATCCCTTAAATTTGATTTGAATTGTCTTTCGGGTTCTTAAATAAAGAGTCATCCGTAAAACACTACAATTTAAGGTTGAACATGGTGGCTCGGTCGGGAAAATGTCATAACATTTTCTATTCAAAATCTCCCGAAAAACCAACCCCGCCACAATTTCTGACGGACTTTTCAGAAACACCCTGTATAATATATGAACCGTGGCCATCCGTTTTGATGCCACTGATCTTTTTGCGTTTCGATCCAAAATGTGATTCTAAACGAACATGTAGTAACAGTAAAACACCTCGCGTGTCAAGGGTTTTGAAATTACAAAGAAACGCGCTCTTATAGACTACTTTGAGGGGAGAAGGTTACTGACCAAAACCCGCGCAGGCAACAGAGGAGAGTTATTATTCATGAAAAACTGATATTTACCCCTGGTAGCAATAAATGCTACAGAGGGAGAGAAACGCGTCAAATTCTCAGACTGAACCAAGTAACAGTGGCAAAATCCTCAACTGAGTCGTTACTTATTTGTGTTTTGACAAAGTAGACACTTCTAGTCCAGTTAATTTCTATTTTATATAAAATACAAATCCTAAATTCAATAAGTCACGTTATGAGGAAAACCAAACCTAAAATTTTAGTCACTTTCCTAATTTCCGTTAACTTCCCCACGGGTAGAGATTGCATGGGTTAGTTTCGCTTAGTTTCCTACGGTTTAGACATGTCTAATACTGCAGTATTATTACAATGAAACAGACGATATGTTTTTATAATGCAAAACTAGTAAATAGCCATAAGATTATTTATCCTAGAGGGAGATGAGAAGAATTCTTACGTAATTAAGAGATGGGGGAAGCTTCTCATCTGGATTGTTACTTTTTGTTTCGAGGTACCTTAGTACCTTGTTGTGACGCTCTTCAATTTTTTTATATTGGTCTTTAGTCAGAAAATTCCAAGTCAAATTGGTATTACGCATATAATTTACTTCATTTCAATGAGAATGGATTTAACCCAAGTAAATATAAGCTGAAAAAATCCATAAAATTGATCTTTCCTTACTTGTTACGATAATGAATGTAAAATGGAATTTAAACACGACTAATTTGCATTAGGAAGGATTGAATCTTAGATTGAATATAATTTTAGTGTTGTAATATTCTCTACTTGTATGAACGGTAAGTGGAGTGAATTCTGTTGGGTACGTCTATCATAATCAGTTATTGGGGAAATAGTATAAAAGTATTAAAAGAAGGCAGTTAGCCTTTAAACTGAAAAATAATATAAGAGTCGTATTTCTTCAAGGTAGCAGCAAAAGTCCATTACCTAATACCATCTGGAATTAAGTAATGGACTTATGGTAGCAGTAGTAGCAAATTTTAAATTGTTATTGTCAATTGAAATTAAACTAAATTATTAAAATAACGGAACCAGTCTCACCAAGCTCAAAAGGTGAGCACAATCCACCTTTGACTGTAAAAAAGGGACTACACTTAATATTTAAATGCTCTATCATTGAATGCGTTAAAGAATGACCAATCAAAGGGAGGGTGGAAAAAAATTAAGTGATTTTTTTATCGATTCTTCTGCAAATTATAACAGAAATCTTCCTAGTATAACATCTAGAAAATATCTCTTATTGTTTTTAAAATTATTTCAAATCAGCACATCCGACCATAAGCGTAAGGCCCTGCCTTCTTGTTAACAAAATGTACGAGACGCTCTAATGGAATAAAATTTAGCGAGATTTGATAAAAATTGAGAGCCATGTGACAATACTAGCGCGAGATATATAGTCACTCTATATATTGTGAGACTGAGAATTTTGTTAACAAAAAGGTAGAGCGTTACGCGGTTGGTCGGAGGTGCAAATTTAAAATTTTCCAACTAATTTCAATTTCCGAGATATTTCCTCGTTGTTTCACTATGCAGATTGGCCTTATGATTAGTAGAAGAATCGATTAAAAAAACTACTTCATTTTACTATTCACCCTCCCTTTAAGAAGTTGTATTCGAAAAAATGTTGCCGGGGGGGGGGGAAGTAGAGATGATATGCATTAATTCTTCGCTCACTCGTCTATGCTCACGCACCTTGGAATTTTTAAAATTTCCAATAGACCCTTTTAAAAAGGAGGGGGCGCAAAATCATCTACTTGAATTAGAGTTGATACGGAACATCCGGGCGGTATGTGGACGCAAAGACCTTATAGATAAGGCTTCAAATTTTGCAGCCACCAAACTCCTTTTATTTGAAGTCATATCTAACGTCCTTGGAACTGGAACCACACAGCGGGTGTTCCGTCTGAAGGCAACAAGGTGGTCTAACTCTGGACTATTTTTCCCCAAACTTTTAAAAAGGGGCTATAACGCGCAGAGAATCTGATGTGCGTTAACATTACAGCAAGGCTTATTTTCCTGCTTGTGGTTTTTAAAATTTGAGAATCGTTTGATAGAATTTTTCAAGCTTAGGGAAGGAAACTTTTCAAGCTTAGAGAAAGAAATTTTCAAGCTTAGAGAAAGAAATTTTCAAGCTTAGAGATAGAAATTTTGAAGCTTAGAGAAAGAAATTTTGAAGCTTAGAGAAAGAAATTTTGAAGCTTAGAGAATGAAATTTTCAAGCTTGGAGAAAGAAATTTTCAAGCTTAGAGAAAGAAGTTTTCAAGCTTAGAGAAAGAAATTTTGAAGCTTAGAGAAAGAAGTTTTCAAGCTTAGAGAGAGAAATTTTCAAGCTTAGAGAAAGAAATTTTCAAGCTTAGAGAAAGAAGTTTTCATGCTTAGAGAAGGAAATTTTTCAAACAAAGAGAAAGAAAATATTTCAAGCTTATAGAAGAGTCAATTTCAACCTTAATATCGGTTAAATTAACCGTATAAAAACTTACTTTTAACTTATAGGATAGTTTTAAACATCTTACAGATAAATTTCATCCCTATAGAAAGTCATTTTCTTACTTTAGGAAAGAGTTTTAGGCTTAGGAAAAGTGGTTATTAACCTAAATGAAATAGCTTTGACGTTATTGTAAATTAATATCAAGCTTAAAGAAAGCGTTTTTTAAACTTAAAGAAAGAGTGCATACTTCTATAGAAAAAAGATTTTCAATAATTGTGTCCTGAATGGCGTGCCATACATTTAGGACTGAGTTTTCTCTTAATTTGACCAGTTGTACTTGTTAAGGGATGGCTTTCCATCCATACTAATGTTCCTACCTCAAATTCTAGAGGCTCATGACGGAGGTCATAGCATTTCTTTGATGAGCTTAAGCTAATTTAGATAATTCATTTCTGAAATCTATTTGTTCCTTAAGAACTTTTAAAGCTTCAGTACGGTCGGGATCATCAGGGACCTGAATGGGTTCTTCAATTTCTAAATCCCAAGGGAGACGTGGCTCCCGCCCAAAATTCGAAAAGAAAGGGGATCTGCCCGTGGTTTCATGGGGTGCTGAATTAAAGCAAATTGAAGAAGGTCCAGGGTTTCATCCCATTGCTCATGGTGATACCCTAAATAGAATGATATTAGCTCGCCCATTACTCGATTTAGTCTTAAGCGGGGGGTAAATAAATTTTTTTCAGGACAATTCCTATAAGGTCTTTTTATACAGAAGATTATTCTTGAGCTCAAACAATTTATGCCTAACTGGGTTAGGATCTTCTAAGGAAGTTATTATGGAAGAAGCAAAAGGGTCTTCCTTTTGAGATGGTCTCACGTCTTCCAAAGTGAAAATTGAATAAAAGGCTCTAGGACCTTGGGGGACGTACTTGACCTTGCTCAGTGTTACTAGAGGATGTTGTAGTACTACTATTTGTTTGATAACTTAAACTTCTACTAGTTGGATCCTGAATGCTAGTAGATTGAGAAAGGGAGGAACTAAGGCTTAATCTTAAGACGTTCATCGGGGCCCTCTACAAAGCGTCAGCTACCACATTCTCTACTCCTTTCTTTTGTTTAATTTTAAAATCAAAAGTTTGAAGGTACATTGCCCATTTAACTAGAGGAGAATTTGGTTCCCTGATATAAAATAACCACTGTAAAGCTTAATGGTCAGTGAGAACTGTAAATTTCCGACCTTCTAAAATGGGTCTAAATTTCTTAACGGCCCAATAAATGGCTAAACATTCCTTCTCGCTTTATGGAGTACCTAGTTTCTGCGTCTAAGTCCTGTACTTGCGTAAGCTATAGGAACTTCTATATTATCTTGGATTTGGGAAAGATGGGCATCTAACCCTACATCACTAGCATCTTCTCTGGAATTTATGATAGAGTCTTGAGGCCGTGTTTTATGGATAGAAGGAATTTTAATCTCCAAAATTAGCCCTTAAAATGTTCATTTGAAGCTCTCAAACTTAAGTTATGATGATTTAAAGAAAAGTGTTCCAAATTTGGGCGGCTGACCCTAATATCTCCATGTTTACTGGATCTTTTTCTGATGGAATTGAAAAAGGGATCCTTTGGTTTCCCACTGAACAATGTGAACATTCAAAATCTAACTTGACCCTATATTCCTCAAGAAAATCTTGCCCCAATATAAAGTCACTGGTAAGGGAAGGAACAATATAGAATTGAAGTTTTAATACTTTTTTAGTCCCATTATCTTAATGACAGAATTCTAATTCTTGGAAACTTTTAGTAAACGTATAAGGACCGTCGCCCCAAGCTACACAGTCTAAATGTTCATCTTCAGGAATTTCTCAAGAGTTTCTAAATTTGCAAATCTTTTGCCATTGATCTTAGCTAACAAAATAAGCATCTGCCCCACTATCTAATTTTGGGTGTTCAAAAATAACCGGAATAGTGACCTTTTTGTGAAAAGAACCTTTTTTAACGGATTCAATGCTTAAGGGGAACGCGACACGCTTCTTTATGGAATTGTTTATTGGGCAGCGGGAGAGGGACCGCGAGGGATCTTTCCCGCTTTGGCTTCCCCCGACTTGCTGGGTTGTTTATCAGGGCAGTCTGTAGCGTAATGTCCCGTCTTCTGTCAATTATAAAAAGTAGGAGGAGTGAAAATCCTCGGACGATACTATCAAATCCATTCAAGGCCATGTTGAATCCTTGGTTACCAAAGTCGATACCCTTGAATCCAAAGTTTCTGAATTCGAGCGTGCGAAGTCGAAACGAGGAAATCACGGTACAAGTACCCATAGGATGTCCTAATTTGCAGATAAAATTTTAACAAACTTTTTTTACAAACTTGCAGAGAATTCCTGTAACGAACCCTTCGAAAGGTTTGCAAAACAGAAACCTAATTTGCAAATACTTTTTCCACTATTTTTACAAAATTGCAGATACTTTTTTACAAACCATATACTAATTTGCAGACGCATGTTAAATTTTTTTGCAGATACTTTTTAACAAACAAGATTGTCGTCTGCTTGCACTTAAAGCATGTGAAGATGTAATCCTTCAGAGAAGTTAAAGAACTACATCTTAATTGCGTAACTTTTATTGGAAATAATGTAGAAATATACTCTAAAGGTAATGACTTTACCAACTGCTAAAAAATCTTACAATTATTTGTGATTTCCTTTGTTGTTAAAAGTAAATTATTTTCCTTGACTTTTATGAGTAGACTCTTTCGCAGGTATACTTTTAAATTTTTGAAAAAGTTCTCCCGAAATGAGTTTTTCCGAGTGAAAACGGTACTAATAGTGTCTAAAATTAATTAAATTGTATTACTAATTATTGCCTTTTTGATATAATAACCAAGTGACCTCCCCTAAAAACATTTCCTTTTTGAACAAAACATTTTTAAATTGAAGGTTATACTACAACAAAAATTATTTCAAGGGTGTAAGTAATTAAAATTTTTAACACAAAATATACATTTTTCGTAATACTGTTTAATCATTATTCATGTACAAGTTCTTTGGCTCCATGAGGTATTTCGTTATCACATATATTTTTTATAAAAAGTTTTAATTGCCAAATTTTTTTCCTCGCTAAAAATAATTGCCTTTTCCATTTGATTTTTTTCCATTCTGTTAAATTTACTTGAAATATATTTTTTTCCTTTAAATTAAAAAAAATGTTTTTTTCATTTAAATAAAAAAAATTGTATTGCTTTCACTGAATTTTTTATTATTCCTTTTAATTGAACTGTTTTTTCATCCCTCTCTTCCAAAAATAATTTTTTTTTTATAAGTAGAAGTCAAAAACTTTATCCTGTTCAAAAGAAACTACTTAACGAACCAAGAAATATTTTTTCACAATGAAAAAATAGAAAAACAATTTTACGCTTAAATTTTTTTTCTTTCCCTCAAAAAAAAACTTTCAATTTCAAAAAAAAATTTTGCTTTAAATTCCAAGAAATTTTTTTCCTTTAAATTAAAAAAAAAATTGTTTTTTTCGTTATTGCTTTCACTTAATTTTTTTTCTTATTCCTTTAATTGAACTGTTTTTTCTTCCCTCTCTTCCAAAAATAATTTTTTTACATTTTTTTAATATAAGTAGAAGTCAAAAAATTTATCCCGTTCAAATCAAATTACTTAACGAACCAAGAAACATTCTTTTCACAATGAAAAAATAGAAAAGAAATTTTACGCTTAAAATTTTCTTTCTTTCCCTCAAGAAATGTTTTCTTTTCTTTATCGTCTGTGTCTTTAAGAAGAGCAGCGGTAGTGGCTGAACCTGTTGTTCAAGTTATGATATCTCTGTATAAAATGGCAGAAAATGTTTTAAAAATAACTTAATAAGCATTTCTTTAAACATTTAAATTTTAGATATTTGATAAATTTCTTCAAACTCCTCGTCGTCATGGTCATGGTGATCGTAACGAGAATCTGTACTAGATTCTTCTTGATCATCCATCGCTTCATCGGTTTTCTCTTCATTTTCCTCGTTTCATGTTTTATCTTCTACTACTTCTTTTTTTCATTTTTATTTTTATTTTCCTTGACAACTGTTTCTTCTTCATAGTTTCTAATTTTATTTTTGGTTGGTAGAAGCCTATCCATCCATTTTGATGTTTCTAAATACTGCGCAGCTTTACAGAACTCTTTACCCCTCTTTATTTTACCACCCGTCTTCTTAATCAGTATTTTTCTTATTTCCTCTTTATCAAATAATAAATTGGGATGCCTCTCCTATACCATATTAAAACCCAAGGTTAAAATTGGAAGACATTATTTCTATTTAATTCTATATTATTAATTGAAGGGCCTGGGATCCAAACATTGTCTAAAAGCCGGTCACCAGGGCATATGCGCCGGCTCTAAATTGCGTCTTATGTAGTGCCGTCATATAGACGGTTATAATTATCAAATTTACCCGTCTACCAGCTCTCCTTTTAAAGGAACATTATCACACCCCCTACTTTTAAAATTCCGTTTCGTAGTTCACTTTTCTGAAATAGATGGCGCTTGTATCTATGTGGCCCACTCTGAAGCCGGGTGTACACAGAGAATATTTTCGTGTTTTAAGAGTGTTTTTTTCTCGAAAGAGACAAAAATCTTCAGTGTGCACCCGCATTGATATTAACGGCCGCTTTTCTAGAGAATTGAGAATGGACTCGTCTGTGGGAATTCAAACCATAATTTCTACCATTCCTACTAAGTCTGGTACTTCCTCCTAACTTCCCGCGGGGACCAACTTCACGCGGTTCACAGAATATTATTGCGGTTCATTGATTGAATGTTTGCGTAATAAGTTATGGTTTTTTCTAAGTTTTATGTGTAGAAGACAATTTAACGTTCTAGCAGTATTGTATTCGAATTTTAAGCTAATTAATTAGGATAATATGGAAACAAAAAATAGATCAAAAGTATACAAAGTGAATCTGGGCTTAGAAACATTTGAACGTTGGTCTATGGAAAGGAAAAATTAGGATATACAAATGAAAAATTTGGATCTTTTTTGTTCAGCAAATGGTAATATACATGTCACTAAAATTTAGAAAATAATCTTTCGGTTCAGGGAAGAACTAGAATATATTGAAGATGGAAATAAAGAAAAAGGGTTCTAAAACATATTCTGTTACCAAAGGTATTATAAATATTCATTAAAATGTTGTATTATTAGAAGTAATAGAAGGTTTCTTATATTATTTTACTTCAGTTATTTTTCAGTATTAACTGGCACGTTGTCATATTATTATAAGTTTACCCTAAATGCTCCATAAGTATGGCATTGCCTTTGTAATGTTAGTGGTAGGTTGGGACGGACCGGATATACATATGTTCGGTTAATGCAGTTAGCTTCCTATTTAGTCGGTTCTATGTTTTTGATAGCGTGTCCCCAAGGATCACTAATATATACCAATGGGTTTATCTTCTTGGAATTTTCAATAACATCTTTACTAGAGAGCTCCCAGTAAAGGGAAATGGAGAGTTGACCATAATGGGGAGATGGTTTTTGGTCGTATATGCTATAGGGAGTGCATGTTTATTTTCCTTCGACGGTGATTTCTCTGAATATCTCCTCGGCTATCGACGAGTGGTTTAACCGCAGACCGATATCAGTGACACCCCGCGAGGGGGTGTGATAAGACGCCGGAGTTTCGGAATGTTTCAACGGCGGATTAGAAATCAAGAATATCGCCCATTCCAAATGCCCGGCAGAGCTTATCGGTGTTCAAGTTCGGTGTTTATCTTTTGAAATAGAGGAAATGGAGGGAAAAGGCTGATATTTTATTATCTGTAACCATAATGGGAAGGCAGTTCTAGTCAGGGGTGTTATCCATGCTAATTTTAATTCAATGGACATCCCCCGAATATGTCCCCTGGTAATTGAAGAGTGGTTTAACCGCAGGTCATCGTCAGCGACATCATGTATTTCATATGATAAGACGCTGGGGCTTCGGTAATTCTAGTATATAGGCTTAATTATTCAGGCGATCATATTCTCTGTGTGAGTAACCACTTTTCAGAGAGTAGTAACCATAGAGACCGTGAAAAGCACCTAATTACGATGTTATTAATAGGCAAAGTACAGAGATTTCGATGACCACGGTTATATATTTAGGACCATATACATATATGTATGTATATGGGGGAGATTGGGTGGTAAGTTTTTAAGAGGTGGTTCAAACAAACCACGGTATATAAGGTTTTGACGATGAGTGAATAAAGTATTCAGACGATCATATTCTCCGCGTGAGTAACCACTTTTCAGAGAGAATCTCTAGGCTGCCCAAAATTAACGCGAGAACCACTCGAACAACTCGAACCAGAATTTGAACTATGTAAATTCCATAAAAATAACACTCCGTGTTGCTCTATTAAAGCTTATAAATTAAATTTGTGGCTTGAAAATCAAAGTTTTTGTGTATAAATAATAAAAATTCAATCCAAACTGATAACCGATTTCTCAATTTTAGGATAAAAAGCTTACCAATTTAATACAAGTGTTTTTCCATATTTCTAGAAAGCTCTCCATATAGTACTTCAGTTATTTATGGTTTGAGAGGATTTTTATTCTATATAAAATTGTTGGAATAGATAGAAAAACTCATTCTCTCATCAACACATTCTCATCGCAACTATGGATTCTACGACGTCTATCCCAACCATATGCAGTCTACTGTATACAGCCACCCTAGGATTGATAACCCCGGAGCTAGAACTAACATTCAGAGTTTTTTCTATAATAATTCGCAAATACCATCAGCGATGGCATAACGGTATCTTCCCTGACGAGGGGACCAGTCAAATCAGGGTGAATCTCCCCTATCATGGGAACCTGGAGAACGTTTGGACTAACGGACTAAAAGGAAGTCAAAAATTCATATCGGTAAGATTTTCTTTATTATTACTAGCCTCGTAAGGTACTTTAAAATTGCATTTGAGTTTATATGTAAATATACCTTTAGGTCAAAAAAATCGACATCCCAGTCGAGGGTGAAGTAGAAGTGGTAGACATCCTGAGCTCTCTGGGGATCGAAGTCAATACCTTTATGCATGGTTTTCCAATTCCACGCTCCACTCAGTTGTCTATCCCAACGGCGATACCAATCACCCACCGGGAACCTATTCCGACAACGTCCCCGACTCTGGACCACGCACAACTACAGACGTGTAACAACAACCCTCAAACGTTTTCCAGGGTCGCCCTACCAGAAACACCCCAATCTAACCTCAATCTAAAAAGGTCTAAAGCGACGAGCATGGTCGGACCCAAAAAGAGGGGTAGGAAAACTAAACCGGTCATCGAGACGGATGCTTTAAAAGATTTAATCACCCTAGAGCAGATCTGTCAGGAGATCATGGACGACCCCGAGGTGGATTAAAAAAAATAGTAAAATAAAAAACTGTTACGAAAAAAAATAATTTGCAATAAACTATATTGTTGTTGTATATGTTAGGTCTAAAGTCGGCTTAAAAAACTGTTAAGATAAGAAAATAGACATCCCGTTGATAACAGGATACGAGCTGACTTTAGACCTGGCAAACATGATTTAAATCAGATGTTCTTTGATCGCGGGTATGAAAAGAATAGAATAAAGCTTGAGTTAAAGTCTACATCGGTGTTTTCAATTTTAATACAAAACAACTACAACATGGTGTCAGAAGTGGGGTCTGTGTGAGCGCATTAAAAGAAGACACAACATGACGACTGCATTTAAGAGCCCTGAGCCTTTCATACCGGGATCTAAACCAGCTGAAGCCTGGGCGGAATACAAAGAACGGTTCCAGCTCTACGCCGCTGCTGCAAAATTGACAAGTGAAGACAGAGTTCACCAAATTAACGTTTTCAAGCATGTGATAGGCACGGAAGGCCTCAGGATCTACAAAACCTTACCGTTCCCGGACCCAGAGGCGGATCGCACCCTAGATCAAATATACGCGGCATTTGACACGTTCTACAAGCCATATACAAGCACTACCATGTCTCGATACAACCTCATAACCTGCAAACAAGCTCCGCATCAGACGTTCGACTCCTTTCTCACGCAACTGCAGACAACAGCAATAGGATGCAATTTGGGCACACTGAAAGACTCTTTGATAGCCACACAGATAGCCGTCGGCACAACAATCCAGAGGTACGGCGATTATTATTAAAAATCAACAACTTGACACTACCGGAAGCCATTGCAATTGCCCAATCAGAAGAGACGTCTACAGCACAGGCACAAGCCATGAATCCCACCAAATCCGCTTTCACCACAACCGACAATACCTGCTCGGCGATTGACGCCATAACAACGAACAACTACAGAGGGTCACGACGGGAGCAACACAACGCACGCCCATTTCAACGACAATACGTCTCAAACAACAGAGCACGTTCTCGAAGTACATACAGTCAAGCAGGGACTACACTTCGATCCAGAGCCCGATCGAGCTCCGTGATACCAACTCACCCTTCGTACACAAATCCAGCAACCACATGCAGTAGATGTGGCCACTCTCATCAGACAAGACCTTGCCCGGCACGAGGCACAACTTGTAGTGCCTGTGGAGGTCCTAATCATTGGGCCAAAGTATGTCGTTCCGTAAACACACTGGACACATACTTACTGTATAACATGGAAAGTGAACAACTGAATGAGCCGCTGAACCGACCGCGATAGAACCCGGACACAATGGAGGAATATGTCTCAGGTTTACATTTAGACTCACTCATACTATATTCGACCACACCAGACAAATGCACAACGGGGAAGGACGACAGCACATGGAAAGCTCCTCTACGAATAAACGACCAAATACATACATTTAAGATCGACACAGGGTCTCAAGTAAATGTAATTCCGGAATATATATATCAGGAGATGGACAACCCGCCGGCACTAACAGCACCAATGCACACGATAAAAGCCTACTCAGGTCACTCTGTCTACACGAGAGGAATGATACGGATACCATGTTCCTCCTCCACGACAACGGCACTGTTAACTTTCTACGTAACGTCAAACTCCAGAATACCCATCATTGGGGGAGAGGCATCGTTACACCTGGGACTCATAACTCGCCTACCAAACAGTCTTTGCACGCAGCCAGCAGACACGCCGAGATATCCGCAAGAACCGCCTACACGCGAAGTCGCCACGGTATCAACACCCACAGAAAGACAACAGATGTCACCGTTGGATAACCGAACTCATTGCACGATATGCAGATGTATTCGACGACGTCGGTAAACTCCCAGGGCGCTATGAGATCAAATTGAAATCCAGCGCGGTTCCCACCATTGCCAACGCTCGCATGATACAAATCCTACTGCGAAGCCAGGTACAGGCTGAATTGAAGAGGATGCAGGCCGCATCAATAATAATACCCGTCACAGAGCCCACAGAGTGGGTCCACCCGATGGTCGTGGTTCGAAAACCAGAGATCGCCTTACCACAGACCCCGCTGCATGACCAAGGGACAAAGGCCCAGCCTGGCGTCAGGATTTGTCTTGACCCACGAAATCTAAATCAGGCCATGAGGAGGGAGCATTATCCAATGCCAACCGCACAGGAAATATTCGCAGATCTATCAGGTGCCCAGGTCTTTACTGTTCTGGACGTACAATCTGCTTTTTGGCAGATAGAACTCACCACGGCAAGCTCATATCTCTGCACATTTACCACCCCGTTTGGCAAATACAGATTCACAAGACTCCCATTCGGCATAGCAACCAAGTCGGAGCACTGTCAGCGGATAATGAACGAAACCTTCGCAGGGATCAACAACAAGCACATCTCAACTGATGACTTCCTCATTTATGGAAAAAACATGCAGGAACATCAAATCACTCTCCACCAGATCCTCGAGCGCGCAAGACAAAAGGGTTTGAAGTTCAACTCCAAGAAAATGCAACTGGCAGTACAACGTATAACATATCTAGGCAATGTAATTACCCCCAGTGGAATTGGAACAGACCCAGCAAAAATTAGGGCAATCCGCGAGCTACCACCACCTCCCGACAAACCAGCTCTTCTTCGATTCCTCGGAATGATCAACTTCCTAGCAAAGTTCATACCAGCCTACGCTGAAAGATCTGCTCCATTACGAGCACTGATGAAACAGGATGTGGTATTCCAGTGGGACGCGACATTACAAACTGCGTATGATGACCTCAAGATAGCGATCTCAACGGCTCCAGTCTTGGCGTTTTATGATCCATCTGCACCGAATACCATATCAGTGGACGCCAGCCAGCATGGCATAGGAGCAGTGTTGATACAGAACAACAAACCGGTGGAATATGCGTCCATGACATTTACGCCGACTCAAATGCGCTACGCGCAAATAGAAAAGGAACTAGTAGCAGTGTACTTCGCGTGCGAGCACTTTAGTTACTTTGTGGCTACCGGACCCATAACTGTGCAAACGGATCACACGCCATTACTGGCAATAATCAAAAAGCCATTCAACTTACTATCACCACGGCTCCAAAGACTGACCCTGCGACTAGCCCGCTATGATCCAACACTGGTATACGTTCCAGGCAGCAAGTTATACATAGCTGACACCTTATCGCGAGCACCAAACAGAAATACAACAATGCCATCAGACTACTTGGAGGGTTCGACAGCGCACAATATACTCCATGGTGACACTATCCACAGAGCGCATGACCAAAATGATAGAAGCTACAGCAACCGACAAAGACCTGCAGCAAGTTATGGAATACACGCGACACGGGTGGCCTAAACATCGCTCTGCCATAAAATTACCATCAGTTCAAGCATTTTGGCCATTACAAGAAGAAATCTGGGAGCAACAAGGCCTACTGTATAGGGGGGATCAACTCGTAATTCCCGCCACACAACGAATTAATACCATGGCTCAGATACACAGCATTCACCAAGGTGTATCAGCGTGCCTGTCCAAGGCTAGGCTTAACGTCTACTGGCCACAGATGTCAACAGACATAAAGAACTACATCCAAACCTGTACAACATGCAGACAGCGGGATGTTGCCACCACGAAAATGCCATTACAGCCGATAGATGTTCCTTCGCTCCCATGGCAGATTTCGGAATGGACTTATTCAAATGGAACGGGCAAAACTACATCCTGCTTATAGACTACTACTCCAAGTTTGTAGAGGCGCAGCAACTCTATACAACAAATGCGGAAGCTGTAATAAAATTTTTGAGTGCCCAATTCGCTCGCCATGGAATACCGCAACGTATAATCTCGGATAACGGTCCCCCGTTCACATCATATATGTATTAACCTTCCTACAGAACTGGGGAATAAAACATGTCACAGCAAGCCCATATCATCCTCAAAGTAACGGGCAAGCAGAAAGGATGGTCCAAACGCTCAAGAATTTCCTCACCAAGTCTCGAACAGAAGGAAAAGACCTTAGCCATGTGCTTCTAGAATATCACGCAACACCGATATCAGATGGACTAGCACCAGCAGAAATGCTAATGGGCAGGAGGCTTCGCACGCAATTGACGACCAACACGAAATCATTAAAACCAAACTACCCGACAAAACATATGACAGCGGCACTACGGAGGAGACAACAACAGATGACAGACCAGGCGAACAACCGCCCGCACAAACCTCTAACAACCTCCAGAAAGGTGACAAGGTCTGGTATCAGACCGACACCCGGAAATGGGAAATGGCTGAAGTCATGCAACACGCAGATACACCAGACTCCTATTGGATACTAAATCAGAAAAATAAAACCCTTCGTCGAACGAGGATTCACTTAAGACCACGACACGTCCCTCTAGAGCAAGAACCACCAATTCCAAGCCGGTACTCCAACACAATAGCGCAATCTGATGTCCACACATCACAAAGAAGAAACAATAAACCCGCTCGCATCACGACGTACGGCAGGCCACAAAACAAAACGCATGAGGAGGCACAGCAGGTACAAGAAGCTCAAGGGACGACCACTACCCTGGGAAATACTGATGATCCAACAAGGGGATCAATACCGACGACTCCCGCCACGAGACACCCGGACGATCCACCAAATATTACCATGGCGCCAACGAAACCAATAAGATCATCATATGGGCGCCTATTAGCCAAACCAGATCGATACGCAGCGCAATATTAAACAATAAAGAATAAATTATTAATAAATTATGTCTATAACTTAGAAATGCAATGTAAAAGAAAAAAAAAAAAAAGTTGTTGTATATGTTAGGTCTAAAGTCGGCTTAAAAAAACTGTTAAGATAAGAAAATAGACATCCCGTTGATAACAGGATACGAGCTGACTTTAGACCTGGCAAACATGATTTAAATCAGATGTTCTTTGATCGCGGGTATGAAAAGAATAGAATAAAGCTTGAGTTAAAATCTACATCGGTGTTTTCAATTTTAATACAAAACAACTACAACATAAACCAACAATTAAAATTAGACGTGTGTTTTCATCTCTTGATTCACCCTTCAGATTCTATCTCTCGAGTATCTTCGGAGTTTCAAGTTACTGATGAGCGCTGGGTGGTATATAAACCCGCCCAGAGTTTTGTATTTCATTATGAACTATAACCTAGTTAACTAGTTAGTACTTCATAAAATATGTTTCCGTGTGAGGTATGCGGCTTCGATTTTAGGAGAAAAGATACGTTAACGAGACATGTTCGTGAACAACATGAGGGTGTCAAATACACTTGTGATACGTGCGGGAAAAGTTTCGCCCGTAAACCACGTTTAACACGACATTCTCGGATACATGGAAATTTACCAATTACTTGTTCCGTAAGCGAACCTACGTCTCCCGAAAGCCAATCAACACCGTCCAAAACGATCCTACACCGTCCAAGGATGAACCCATGCCATCCAAAAGGGATCCTTTTCACCCACAGGAGGTTCCCGCCCATGACGAGAATGATTTTGCCTCCAATGCGGAGGAGATGTTAGCCTTAGGGGATGCGATTCTAAGTGCTAGATTCACTCCACCCGATTGTCAGACAGACCTTGAACGTTTTATGACACCTCTCATCCCTAGTTTCATCAAGTATTTGGAGCAACAACTTATTAAGAGAAAGGGAATTAAATGGAATATTATAATTCGAGTACGCTATATTAAAGCACTACCCAACGGTGATGAGATAGAGCACACAACATACCTACGAAGTACAACTAGGACTACGCTCTTAGCGAATCAATTTGAAAATCAGATCAACGGGTGTGTTCAAGCTATTTGTAATCAGATGCAAGAATTCCAGGAGCTAGTGAGCAATCGGGTCGTATATAAAATTCTTTACCTACAAGTAGATGTTATCAAGTATCTCCCCCTCGTCGCAGGCTCCTACATAGCCACCCCCGAGGGGTTAGAGAAACAAAGAGCGTTCTCAACATAAAATCACACGATGGTATGTGTTTTAAATGGGCTTGCCTAGCCCACCTCCATCCCGTTGAGTTGAACGCGAATCTTGTCTCGAGATATAAGCAATATGAGAACGAATTAGACTGTTCGGAAATAAGTTTCCCCTTTTTACTCCACAATCTTAAATTAAAAAAACTTCGAGGTTAAAAACAAGCTATCGTGTTTGCTTGGGAGGGTGGGGTCTTCCCCCGCTACGTTAGTGATCAGGTAGTTAGCGAAGATAGGGAGATTGATCTCCTGCTTCTGGGTGAAAAAGAAACAAAAACAATACTGCCTCATTCGAAGCATAAGTCGTCTTCTAACACACTTCACCAACCACAATGGGAAAATATGTGTATGTAGAAGATGCTTGCATCGGTATTCCGGACCAAACGCAAGGAAAAATCACATCGAACATATAAAACATTGCTCCATCCATGCGCCACAACGAATTGAGATGCTTCTGAAAAGACCTGTTCTATATTTTGAGAAATTCGAATGGATGCAGAAGGTAAAATATTTTCAAATTCTATTTAATTTCCTCATCTTACACCATATTCATTTAGTGCCCCTTCGTTATTTATGCCGACTTCGAGAGCATTTTAAACCGTTATCAAACTTGTACAAATAACTCAACACTATCCTCTACTACAAAACTCGCCGAGCACGTTTCCTGTGGATTCAGCTACGTAGTAGTTGGACCTGATGGTACGTCTCCAGCTTCTTAACAACAACCCTGTTTATAGCCATTTTCTCTAGGTAAGCCTAGGCTACCCGTCACGTATCGTGGAATAGACGCAGTCTAAGTGTTTCTCGAGAATTTGTTGATGGAGGAGGATAATATGTTGGAGATTCTACGAAAGAATTAGAAGCCTGTAGGAAATCAACTAACTGTTATATCTGTGGTGGAGTTTCGACGACCAAGGATTATGGTGTTAATGACCACTGCCATTTAACAGATGAGTTTTAAATTGTTATTTGTTGTGCGAGTCCTGTATTTAATTACCCATAATTTTAAGTAGTTTCAGAGGTCGTGCCCATAACAGCTGTAACCTCAAGATGCGGATGGACAAAAAAATCCCGGTTGTTCTCCACAATATGTCTAAGTAAATAACACCCTACAATATAAATACAAACTATTTTCATAATTCGCCCCCCCCCCTTGAAGCTATGATTCTCATCTGATCCTGCAGAAGATGGGTATTTTCAAGGAGCAGGATATAACGGTCATCCCAAATAACTCTGAACGCTATATATGTATTGGATTTAGCTGCTTGCAGTTTATAGATTCAATGAGATTTATGCCAGCCTCGTTGGACACCCTAGTTCAAAATCTAGCTAAGGATGGGATCTATAAATTTAGTATCCTCACTGCTTCATATAACCCTCAGCAAGTGGGTTTAGCCCTCAAGAAGCTATCGTACCCCTATGACTATATGGACTCGATGACACCGTTTAAGGAGACGCAATTACCCCCTAAAGAAGCATTTTACAATATTTTAACTGACGAGCATATATCCAATGAAAATAACCGACACGCTCAAGAAGTCTGGGAGAAATTTGAAATTAAAAATCTAGGCGATCTTCACGATACATACGTTCAAATTGATACACTACAGTTGGCGTGTGTTTTTGAAGAATTTAGGGCCGTGTGTTTCGATTATTATCGTCTAGACCCTTCACACTCATACACAGGACCTGGGTTGGCTTGGGAAGCTGCCCTCTTAAAGACGGGTGTAAAATTAGATTTGTTTTTGGATCCTGACATACATCTATTTATTGGTATCTACATTTAAATTTTTTTTCAGCATTTTCCATTAATGTTTTCGCAATTGTAGAACGTGGAATTAGAGGCGGGGTATCCCTAATAATCAATCCATTCGCTAAAGCCAATAACAAATACCTCTCTAATCACGATGAGTCTAAGCCCAGCAACTACATCGTATATTTAGATATAAACAACTTATAGGGTAGATATAACCATTTTAAAATTTAGTAATATCGAGCTAAACTTTAATTTCCTACACTTAGGTACCGTTATGAAGGACTACTTCCCGATGAACAACTTCAACTGGATCAATGCTGATAGCGATCTTATTACCTACACCGGGAAGTATATTTTAGATTTACCAGACGATTCACCATATGGATTCATCCTAGAGGTTGATTTGGACTACCCAGAGGAACTACACAACAACCATAATTGCTTCCCACTCGCACCAGAAACGAGGAAGATATCGGTCGACATGTTTTCCCCAACCTACAAATTTCTAATGGCGAAGAACGGTCTCCCCTAAAAGACACCCTACCCAAACTCGTACCAACTCTTGATAGCAAGACGAACTACGTTATACATTATAGGAATCTTAAATATTATATCTCCCTGGGCATGAAACTAAAAAAAGTACATCGAGTACTATCGTTCGATGAAGGACCTTGGCTTAGTCCCTACATTGATTTCAACACGGAGAAGAGGAAGATCGCTACTACAGAATTTCAACGAGACTTTTTTAAGTTGTTGAACAACAGGTATAAAGCGTGCCAATATAACTGAACTATTCTTTTTTTATTAATTCCTATGATACATTAGTGTTTTCGGAAAAATGATGGAGAATTTGCGAAATAGAGTCGACTTTGTCCTCGTGCAGACAACCGAATAGGCGACTAAAAAAGCGTCGTCACCCTCCTTTCAAAAGTTCATAGTATATCATAATGAATTGGTTGGAATCCAGCGGGCTAAAAAATTTCTCCACCTAAATAGACCTATATTCACCGGCTTCTCAATTTTAGAACTCGCTAAGTTATTTCTGTATAAATTTCATTACGATTTCATCAGAGAGAAATACGGAGACCATGCCATACTAAAGTTCACCGATACGGGTATGATAGTTAACCTTTAACGTTATTTTTCAATGACTAACTATCTTCATTCGTAGGTAGCTTAATATACGACACCAAAACCGAAGACGTGTACGCCGACTTGAAAGAGCATGGGGATCGGTTCGATTTCTCAGGCTATCCAGAAGCACACCAACTTTTCAATGACGCCAATAAAAAGGTTCTAGGTAAAATGAAAGACGAGATGAATGGGGGTATTTTTAAAGGTGATTTTCCCTATTTTTCTATACCGAATACGTGTTAATGTATTTTCCCAATTAGAATTCGTGGGACTTCGGCCTAAGTTTTATTCCATTTTATCGGAGGTTGGAGAAAAGCAGACCGCGAAAGGGATCTCTCGCCGCGTTGTGAAGCGTTCTATCTACCACGTGAATTACCGCGAATGCTTATTCGACGCGGAAGAGACGTCCTGCGTCATGAAAAGGATTGTCAGCGATAAGCATAACCTATACACCGTCAGCCAGAGGAAGAAGGCGCTATCCGCCTGCGATAACAAGAAATACATTCTCCCTGGATGGATACGAACCCTATTTTATGCTCATCGATTAATAAGAAAATTTAATGACCGAGTTAAAGAACTAGAAATAGGAAAGAATAAATAAACAAAAATTTATAATTTTATTAAAAGTTTTTGTGCATGAATTCTTTCATCATATTGTCATTAGAAGTGTATTCTGAAAAAATTGCTTAAATACGGTACACTTTATATGTGATTCACACTCCTTTTCAGTCTTATTATATGATTATTGAAGCGCTTCGTGATCTTCAGATCATTCTGGCGTTGCCTCTGGGCAAACCCATCCAAAAAGCTTTTAGTACTTTTCTTCAAACTTCTATGTATAATATACAAGGCGCTGAATTGCCCACAAACTTTACTATCAAGACTCTGTAGTTGCCTTCTCCCACACGACCATTTCTTACAATGTTCCAATGAAAACAATCTTATACTAGGTATAAAATATGGTGACAAGCCAAAGCTATCGAAATAGTAACCGACACGTAGGGCGTTTATATAGATGGAAACCCAGTGCGACCCCCTTCTATGGTGCTGGTCAAAGTTTATGATAAGAGACATTGGATATTTGGAAACCTTATGAGGTAGCCTATCCGAAGCAAAAACTCCTAAAAAACTCGGGGTTTTTGATAGAGCGTAATTTAAATTTACTGTATTTGTTGCAGACATTAATAATCGACCATCACGTTTCTATTTTTATCAACTTGAATCAAGCTTTGAAACTCGGCGTAAACGATACAAACAACAGGTTCGGGTAAAGCGGTTGCAAAGCCCAGATCTAATCGTAATTGACCTTGTTTAACAATATTCCAAAAGTTTGAATCACTAGCCGAAATATCAGGGGTTAAATCGAAGGGATATAAGGTGTACCCATTAGCGTACTCGAAGGGGGATATATCGTTACCGTCGTCCTTATAATGAATATTACACCCTGAAAACAACGTTTGGTACTCTCTCATAAACAAGCTTTTAGTAAAATTCGGAGCTAAGGCTTAAGAAGGCATCTGATCGTTATCCACATACAAAGCTAAATGATTTAAACTGTAACTTTTAAAGTTAAAGGGGTTATGGGTGTAGCTGCCCTTGAACGCCTTGTTGGAAACTAGACCGATTATGACGCGGTAAGGGTGGGCGCCTAGATCTGGGTGCACCCGCCAAGTTGTCGTGCACTACCAGCAATCCTTTACCCGAAACATTTCAGCCACATTTTGACCCCCTCTTAACTCGGTACTGGGGAATAGTACACCACTCATATTTGCACCTCAAGGGCACAGTGTTAATCCTAGGAAGTCCTCCAACTTCCAGCTTTCTAACTCATTTGGTTTCTGTGATAATCCTATGTGAAAATGACACATTATGAGACTGACTGACTGACTGACTGACACATCATCAAAACCTCTAGGGCATTTCCGGTGGTGCTAGAATGATGAAATTTGGCATACTTGTACCACTAAGCATACAAGCAAAGGGAAAAGTCCCAAAAGCGGGAGTTTCCCCCTTTTAGCCCCTGAAATGGGGGTTTAAAATTAGAGTCATCATCTAAACCTCTAGGGCATTTCCGGTGGTGCTAGAATGATGAAATTTGGCATACTTGTACCACTAAGCATACAAACAAAGGAAAAAGTCCCAAAAGCGGGAGTTTCCCCCTTTTAGCCCCTGATATGGTGGTTTAAAATTAAAGTCATCATCTAAACCTCTAGGGCATTTCCGGTGGTGCTAGAATGATGAAATTTGGCATACTTGTACCACTAAGCATACAAGCAAAGGAAAAAGTCCCAAAAGCGGGAGTTTCCCCCTTTTAGCCCCTGAAATGGCGGTTTAAAATTAGAGTCATCATCTAAACCTCTAGGGCATTTCCGGTGGTGCTAGAATGATGATATTTGGCATACTTGTACCACTAAGCATACAAGCAAAGGGAAAAGTCCCAAAAGCGAGAGTTTCCCCCTTTTAGCCCCTGAAATGGGGGTTTAAAATTAGAGTCATCATCTAAACCTCTAGGGCATTTCCGGTGGTGCTAGAATGATGAAATTTGGCATACTTGTACCGCTAAGCATACAAGCAAAGGAAAAAGTCCCAAAAGCGGGAGTTTCCCCCGTTTAGCCCCTGAAATGGGGGTTTAAAATTAGAGTCATCATCTAAACCTCTAGGGCACTTCCGGTGTTGCGGGAATGATAAAATTTGGCATACAAGTAGGACTTAGCATACAAAGAAAGGAAAAAGTCCCAAAAGCGGGAATTTTCCCCTGTTAGCCCCTGAAATGGGGGTTTTATAATGTATATCCCCTCGTAATGGGACATTATAATTTAATTTTTTCGTCTTTTAATATTAATATTTTTAACTAATATGATTCTTTCGTATTATTGCAAAATTTATGTTTTTTACATAATGTTTTAGTAATTAAATTTTTTACTCATTTCCTTTTTATTTCGACTGAAATGGTTCTAAGCGTGTTTTGATTCATTTAGTTTTTCTTAAATCTATTCTGTTGATTAAAAGTGTTACTTGCCACAATATTGTGTTCTTCGAATAGAAATACGGTTAACAATTATCACAGCCTGAGAAAAAAAAAAAGTTGAATGCAAAAAAGTTGAAAAAGGCAAAGCCAAGTAAAACTCTTGGAAAGAACAAATAAAAATCTAAAAGTACAAATGTTTATTTCACTTCATAATCCTACTTCTATAAATCTACAAGAACATGCACGTACAAAAAGGAGTGAAATCTCACCAAAAACATCTCTGTAAAAATATGCCAAGTTGTTTGGCCGTAAAAAGAAGTGAGATCTAAAATACGGCCAAGTTATTATCTCCAGGTGAACCAACATTTTATTCGACTTAAAACTTCTCAAGAATGTTTTTCTGACTTGGCCATTAGCATTCCAAACTTGCATCCTTCTTTGCACCCGTGAAGGTTAATAACGGAAATTACAAGTTTAACCACAAAGGCTTATCAAGAATATTTAACCAATTTGATTTAATATTTTAATTTCGATCCATATCTGGAATTAAACGAATCCTTGATATGCAAATGGCCAAGTCAGAAAAACATTCTTGAGAAGTTTTAAGTCGAATAAAATGTTGGTTCACCTGGAGATAATAACTTGGCCGTATTTTAGATCTCACTTCTTTTTACGGCCAAACAACTTGGCATATTTTTACAGAGATGTTTTTGGTGAGATATATATTGTCGAAACTCTGACTCTGCGTGTACGCTGACAAAGTTTTAGTTTTAATCTCTGTTCGTGTAAAGTTATACTGAGCAGTACCTCTAGCGAGAGCAGCTTCTTGCGCCAATAATATTTTAGGTGCCAGTTTAACCTTGCGTACATTTAACCCATCTTCTTTATGCATTATTTTACAACCACTTAGTCTGGTGTAATGCATCGTTTGCGCTAAATCCATGTAATGATCCCCGATTCAGGGGATGTGGTATTCGACGGTAGAGTTGTCATTGAGTGCCATTGTCCGTGTTCTATACTTGTCTGGGTAGGTGTTGGAGCAAAAATATCGAGTTCACTCTTCAGGGCTTGAACGGAGAGCATTTTATCGTGAGAAAATGTCGCGTGGTTTCTTCTTTGCTCCCTTAAGAGTAACTGGTAGTCTTTTCAGCTTGAGCCTCTTTATAACGCCCGACCCTTTCTGAGGGTTGACGATATTGTCCATAGTCTCGATAAATCGACGCTTGGCAGCCGATTTTATATTCTGTCCTTCGGCTACATCGCCTAAAATTTTATACCCCGTCGTAGCGGCTTTAACGCCTAGATATTTAGCACCCTTAACTAATAACGGTCTAGCCCATCTAAACAAGCCCTTGAGCAAGCCCCCTACCCCGTGGCCTTTTTGGTGTGGTCTACCAAAAAAAAACACTTTGAAACCCCTTCACCCACCTGTTCAAGGTAATACGACCGGTACTCGCAACGATGACCTAAGACGTCTGGTTTGGGCATGGTCTAAAATGTAGTTTACAGGTTTTCTGTCCGAACTCGAATGCCGTCGGTTGACCTAAACTCGTTCTTATATCTATTTCTAACGTCTCGAAATAACGTTTAGCAACTTTAACATAGTAAGGTGAATCGAACAGAGCCATGGGGTTTATCTTCAACACCGACAATACGAAGCAATGGCGCTATCGTATCGCCTACCAGTTCATTGCTTACTATATCGGAATAGACAAATAGCTTATCCGGTATGAAGTAATTTAATCTGGCGGGTACGTCGCTTCTTAAATTTATCTCGGATTGATCGGGAGGGCAACTAAGGGGCAGAAGATCCTCATTATAGCCAAGGAGTTTAGATAGGAACGGGGAAAAGGTTATCGACGCGTTTCGTCTTACAAATACAACCACGTGATTGGTGAGGGGGTCGCTGATAAAAGAAAAACGAGATGTGTATTCCCACGACTCGAGGATGCGGTACAGTTGTTTCAATAGCGCGGGTAAACTGATATAATAACCGCTGGGTATGGTGAATATATCCCCTATGCGGGTGGGTTTTTCTACGGTATCAACATAATTCACTACGCCACGATTTTTAAAAACAGCTCTGGAACTAGGAACGGTAGCTTGAGGATGAACCGTCGGTTTTTTAGGAGATATTTCAGTAACCGCTAACTCCATGTAACCTTCGCCTTCCTTAACATTATGAAAGGATACTGGATATATTATCTCATCTAGAGCAACCTCCAATTGTATACATTTTGATAGTTTGGTAGAGCAGCAGGCTGTGGTATTTTCGTAAATTTGCATACTAGCGTTGCTAGGAAGCGTTTAGTAGAAGAGAGACTGCATCTTGAGCGTAAATCCAACTTGACATAGACTCAGGATAACCCAACCACTTTACAAAAATCTCCTTTTGTTTGTTTCGAGTACGTCTACGTAAAACCTTCTCGATCCTGAACATTATGGGTTTATCTATCGACTGGAGCTCTCTAGCATAAAACACGCCTTTTATAGGATGTTCATCCAAATCTTCCAATCTGAATACAGGAGGGAATCTATCTATCTTTTCCGTAATCTTAAAACATTCCATGGTAAAATTATGTTTATACCCTTTCTCGAACACCATCTTGTTACGAGAAATTCTAACATAGTCCCCGACTTTTCCAATCTATCGTATTAATACCCGCGACTTTCTGTTTCCGTAGATAGTGTCAAAAACTTGACCTCGGAGGGGCAATTTTTATGGTTGAGTGGAAGGAATTATTATATGCCTGAACCAAACCCGATAATACATCCACATATCTCTTGGTATTATTATGGGTAAAGTACCTGTACATACGTCCCTTTAAAGTTTAATTAAAGCGTTCTACTAGACAAGCCTTTATCTCGTCATTCTCGGTAGTGAAAAATGACACCCCTTTCACCTTTAAATAGGCCTGAAAAAGCTTATTCTTAAACTCTGTCCCTTTATCCGTCTGTAACTTTGATGCTAGTGTATCCTTAAATATTGACTCGAATGCGGATACCATCTCTACCCCAGTTTTTGTTTTCATGGGTATTGCCCACGCCTTTCTACTGAAACAATCAATCACTGTTAAAATATAATTATAACCATCGTTATATTTAGCTAAGGCTCGCATATCATTTAAATCCGCCTGGTACTGCTCGTCTATATGGTGAACCATAACCTTGTTACGCTTAAACTTTCTAAAAACCTTTTTGTGTAAAGTATAAGAATCCCTACCCTTTAACCAATCTAACACTTGTTGTCTGGAGAACCCCGAGGGTTTCGCTGCCAAGTATAACTTTTCCACCCCTCCACAGAGACCTGCACGGGCCGAGTTTTTCAGGCCCGACCCAAGCCCGGCCCGGTTTTAGAATTTTGAATAAGCCCGAAACCCGGCCCCAGTCCGAGTACATTTTTTTCGGCCCGGTCCGGCCCGGCCCGTTACATGCATTAACCAAGCCCGGCCCGGCCCGGCCCGGCCCGACACATTGAATGAATTGAACAGGCCTGGCCCGTTACACGTAGTTCAGTTGTAATTTTTATATTTTTTTTACATAAAATCAATGATTTGAATTCATATTTGCTTTAGCGTCGTGTATTATTCATTTCTTTTGATAATTGTTCGTTACATTTGTTCTTAGAAGCTAATACTCATTTGAATTATCTTTCATTTGAACTTTGGATTAAATGAGAATCAAGTTCAGCCCGGCCCGTTAACTTCCAAAATTTTAAAATCCCGACCCGGCCCGGCCCGTTAATTTCCAAAAGTGGAAAGCCCGGCTCGGCCCAACCCGATTGGGCCGGGCCTCGGGTCGGACCGGGCTTGAGCCCGGCCCGTGCAGGACTCTGCCCCTCCCTAACTGGCTTCGTGAGATGGATTAAAATAAATTCCTTCTAGGATTTCGGAGACATTTTGTATGGGAGCCATGGGACCCCTATCAGTCCAACCTTTTTAATCTTTTTCACCGTAGTCTTCTTCTTAGTTGGGGATTGGGAGATAGCAGATAACGGTTTATTTGCGAGAGTTAGCCGAGTCTTTTTTACCGATGATGTTCGATTTTGCTATTAACAACTACTTCTCAGTTACCAAACCACCTAAGCTGACCAGGGAAATTTTCAATATGATCAACTAACTTCTGAACACGGGCTATATACTTAAGAGGAATATCATCCATCCAAGCCATGTTTGAACTCGATATGGGGGTTGTTCTCTAGCAACAGCTGCTTCGGTTGCTTGGCTATAGTATGTAGATTAGTGTACCGTAGTAAAGTCTGCTCGTATAGACGCCATTTCGAACTATCATCCAAATCCTTTCGAACTAGAATAGAATTCATATCAACGTCTAAAGCCCTTACCACCTGTTTTTGGGGGTGGGGGAAGGGATCATCTTTGAGCGTCTCGCTAGGGACGAGTAATATTTTTTGGACGTACTGCATAATTATGAATTATTTCCGGCTATCAGGCTGATAATCGTAGATGCGAGGGGGAAGGAGAAAGAGAAAAATCCGCATCGGTCTTGAACTAGAATGGCGCGTTTACGTTTCCAGGATAGTTTTTTACTGGCAATCTTCCTTAGTTCCCTCAATGTTTGGCTAACCGAGCTTTTTGAGACTCGTTTAATTTTACTTTTCCTTGTAATATACTATGTACACACTCTGATATTGCGTCGATTAATAACTTTTTGGCACTTTTCAGTAAAACCCGCCTCTGACCACGTTTCAACAGAGAGCAAATCTCTTTGCGAGCGAACAGCGTAAGTCATTCTTCTAGAATGCCGCGTCTTTCCTAATTTATACCCTGGGGACGTACACGACGCTCGACTCGTGAGGAAAAATTCCGGTTCTAACTCGATGCAGTGGCGCCGCCAGGGGGTAGGCTGGGTAGGCTACAGCCTACCCGTAAATTTCAGAGGGGCCCCGAAATTAGGTTCCCATAATATTAAAATACCATTATTACAATATTTTGATCTAGGCCTACAAAGCAATTTATTTTAGACAAAATTTCACAAGGATGATGAACTTTTTGGCATCTGATTTTTACAATATTCTACAAAATGGAAAATGGGTTAACACTTTCGTGTTAAAGGTTTTTGACTAGCCAGAAAGGTTATCTCGCTTTTTGATTTTTAGCCACATCGTATGATGTACATCTACGATGAGGCTCTTAGTTTGACCTGCCCTGTTGTCATTCTCGTAGTAGTAGTAGTGTAAATTTTTGGTTCGTCATTGAAGGGACAGTGAATGAAAGAGGATTGTGTTGAGGTGATATTTTTCGTTATTTTTTAAATGTAGGGGATTGTAAAAGCAAGTTTAAGCATTTCACTTAATTGTACAAGTGAGGTTAATGATTGTGAATTGTGTTTTTCGTTTTCTCGATATATCTAAAGTGAAAGAAACGATTATTGGATTGCCTTAATATAATGGAAGCTGTTAAACTCTCCCTTTAAAATTCCTGTCACCCGTCGACAATAAGGATTTCACGCATTCAATCCCGCTTCTCTATTTAAACATTCAAGGAAATCGAGGTTAACATTAAATGAAAAAGCAAGTATATACTGATGGTATATATTTTTTGAATGGTCTTAAGGCGGTGTTTGTCACGATCCCAGAATTTACGTGTATTTCTCCTGAAAGCGAAAGTGATTTTGAAAACAAAAGGAAGTTAATAGAATCAGAAGTAGTAGTATGAAGTACGTAACATTTGCCTGGGGGAGCTACACGATTTTCTCTAAGCTCCTCGGAAAGAACCTCCCTTACGCGGAGGAACATAATTCGGTAACGCGGTCCTTTCGGATCCTTGCGAGCCTTCAGCCTTAAGAACCAAATTACCAGGTACATAAATTAGGGAACTACTATTAAGACTGAGTAGGGTGTCTAAAATATTCTTTAGTTAAAACTATTCACAATACCAAAGATTATTTGGGAGTAAGGCACAAAGATCTTATCAATCTGGGTAGCTTTTGCTTGGACTATTTAAGGTACCGTGTATCTGTTTTCTTATAAGGAGTCTTTTCTGTTCTCGCGGCTACGGTGAGCTCAGCCGTCGGCGGCTCGGGAATCGGGATAACGCTGATATCTAGCCAAGGCTTAGTGTAGTATTCGAGTCTACTATTGTTTGCAGAGCTATTTTTCTGTTGAAATTAAAACATTTCTTATAATATTTAGTTGACGACTTATTGAATGACTCGAAAATTTTCGAAACTTGAGCTTTAAAACGTTGAATATAATATAACGACTAACGAACGATACCGCAAATTTGCCTTCCTAGTTTCCCGGTTATGTCGACGGCGAGGTCGAGTCGAGGTCCCATGCAAGAAAATAGTAATAGCAGTCGCCGATTGGTCTGGCATTAAAGACGCTATCCACGGTTAGGGGGCTTATGATTGGTTAAAAGCTTTTTTGTTCGTCTGCTTAGTTTTTACTTCGGGAATATCATGAAATTCGTGGCTAAAGTTATGGAAAAGTGGGACTTACGTACTTTTTTATGTGTGAAGCATAATCAGCTTTTGATAGTATCTTTATATTTAAAGGGTATGAGAAGCTTCGTTTGAAAAACCTCTGATTTATTTAACAAAAGATAGAATTAATTTCTGTAAATTCAAAAATGTCAAGCTTTTAATCCTCCGATTTCTGGTTATTTGGTAATATGCATTTGAAAATCCTTCATATGCAAATCCTTTTTTTTATGAAAGGCTAAGAAGTTTCCCTGTAGTTCGACGTCACAGATATATTTATTTCATGTGACATGGTACCACTCTCTCCGCTATCAGACCAAGAGTTTAGACTGGCCGCATTGGTGAGAAGCTAGAGACGCGTATACCTCGCAAGGTAAATGACCAGTTTAAAAATTGCCTGGACCAGTTTAAAAATTAAATCGGGAGGGGGGGGGTCAGTGGTCCACAGGACCACTAAGAAAATTCAAGGGTTTCCAGAGTCCAGACATTAGCTAATATATTGTAACTATCCACTTCTTCAATTCAGCAGACGACGCGCCCTGGTCAGTGGTCATGGACCAGTTTATTTATTCCAGGCCAGAGGGGTCGCTGGCCCAATGTCCAGTTTAAAAAAATCCTTATCTCCCAACCTGCCTCGCGCGTATAGGATTCCCGCGCTTTTTTTCCTCAACGTTATAGTGATGTCATCAAGCAGGCGGACAAGCTCGACAAGACAACATTGCTATTATATCGAAACTGAGTTTTCGCGATTTTTCAATGAATTGTAAAAATAGAAACATTGGTACAATTATATTAAAAACTTGATATTTTGAAAGTAGAGACTTGAAAGTCAGAAAGTGTAACAAAATACCACTTTCGTGGGAAAATATGATATGAAATTGTAAATTCGCATGCCTTTAATATAGTGTTTTACAACTTTAACATAAGTAAATTTATGAACGTAATTTTTAAGGTCAGGGGGGGAGTCACTTGGATTTGCTGTACTTTAATTAAGGTTTAGGTATGCGTTTTTGTGGGGAAACTCACTCAAGTTTTTTGTTTGTGTCGCACTATTACAATTATAAAAGAAGGTAAATTATTGATGTACAGATTACGGGCAATAATTTTAGCACAGTAAAATATAGCGCAACGAGAGACCAATCAGTCTGATTTTCTGTACTTCAATTAAGGGTTTACTTATGCGTTACGATTAATCATTTTTGCACTGTTAAAAGGTGCGCAAGTTTCCTATTTGTGTCGCACTATTATAATTATAACAGAAGAAAATGAATTGAAGTTAGGATTACTAGTAATCATTATATCACACTTAAAGGTAGCGCATCGATAGGCTATTCGCTGAAATTTTCTATTCGTTACGATGTCACTAAAATTATTAATAAAAACTGTCATTGTAGACAAAGGCCGGAAAAAGTGAAAGATAAGTTTAGAAAATTAACTGCCTGAAGAAACAGATATTCAAATTTTCACTTTTGAAGACATGATTATAAAACATCAATTATTTTAAAATATTCTTATCTTACTTTTTTTCACCAAAATTACTTCAGAACAATATTTTAAAGAGAAACATGCGCATCATTTTAAAAATCGTACGTGGTACATTTTATTTTCTATCAAAAATTTGCAATTAGGTAGAGAATTCGGCCCTATAAAGAGTCTAAAATGGACAGAAAATCGTTGAGAGATGATAAAATAAAACCGTATGAAAACTTAACAAAAGGTATTCTTCAATTGTAATGTTTAACGTGCTGTATAGCTCTCAAAGATCACGATCAATCTACAGATCTTTTCGACAAAAATAACTAAATCACAATGAAAAGGCCTATGTTACTTTCCGCTTCGCAATATTTCCAATTTTAAAATTAAAAAATTAAAACTCTTCAAGAGAAATCATTTCAGATATCCAAGTATTTAAATATCCTTATAGCAAATGTTAGTCGAAAGTAAAACCTAGCATCAAGCTAGTATCTCTTAAAATATTTTTTAAAATAATTGATGTTTTATAATCATGTCTTCAAAAGTGAAAATTTGAATATCTGTTTCTTCAGGCAGTTAATTTTCTAAACTTATCTTTCACTTTTTCCGGTCTTTGTCTACAATGACAGTTTTTATTAATATCTGTTACTTCAGTCTTCATATCAACTAGATTGTTTAGAAAACACAGGAGAGAAAAAGCTTAATTGTCTGCCGTCGGTAATCTAGCTTAATTATCTGCCGTCGGTAATCTAGCTTAATTACATGCCGTCGGTAATCTAGCTTAATTGTCTGCCGTCGGTAATCTAGCTTAATTGTCTGCCGTCGGTAATCTAGCTTAATTACATGCCGTCGGTAATCTAGCTTAATTACATGCCGTCGGTAATCTAGCTTAATTACCTGCCGTCGGTAATCTAGCTTAATTACCTGCCGTCGGTAATCTAGCTTAATTACCTGCCGTCGGTAATCCGGCTTAATTACCAGTCGTCGGTAATCCGGTTTAATTACCAGTCGTCGGTTATCCGGCTAAATTACCAGTCGTCGGTTATCCGGCTAAATTACCAGTCGTCGGTAATCTAGCTTAGTTACCAGTCGTCGGCAATCTTGCTTAGTTACCAGTCATCGGTAATCTAGCTTAGTTACCACTCGTCGGTAATCTTGCTTAGTTACCAGTCATCGGTAATCTAGCTTAGTTACCACTCGTCGGTAATCTAGCTTAACTACTAGTCGTCGGTAATCTAGCTTAAGTACTAGTCGTCGGTAATCTAGCTTAACTACCAGTCGTCGGTAATCCGGCTGAATTTCCAGCCGTCGGTAATCCGGCTGAATTTCCAGCCGTCGGTAATTCGGCTAAATTACCAGCCATTGGTACGCCGGATAAATTACCAGCCGCCGGCAATCCAGCTAAATTACCAGCGGTCGGTAATCTAGCTTAATTACAGTCGTTGGTAATCTAGCTTAATTACCAGTCGTTGGTTGTCTAACTTAATTACCAGTAGTCGGTAATCAAGCTTAATTACCAGTCGTCGGTAATCAAGCTTAATTACCAGTCGTCGGTAATCAAGCTTAATTACCAGTCGTCGGTAATCCGGCTTAATTACCAGTCGTCGGTAATCCGGCTTAATTACCAGTCGTCGGTAATCCGGCTTTATTACCAGTCGTCGGTAATCTAGCTTAATTACCAGTCGCCGGTAATCTAGCTTAATTACCAGTCGTCGTTAATCTAGCTTAATTACCAGTCGTCGGTAATCTAGCTTAATTACCAGTCGTCTATAATCTAACTTAATTACCAGTCGTCGGTACTCAATCTTAATTACCAGTCGTCGGTACTCAATCTTAATTACCAGTCGTCGGTACTCAATCTTAATTACCAGTCGTCGGTAATCCGGCTTAATTACTAGTTGACGATAATCTAGATTAATTACCAGTCGACGGTTATCTAGCTTAATTACCAGCTAGTCGACTCTAATCTAGCTTAATTACCTGTCGACTCTAATCTAGCTTAATTACCAGTCGTCGGTAATCTAGCTTAATTACCAGTCGTCGTTAATCTAGCTTAATTACCAGTCGTCCGTAATCTAGCTTAATTACCAGTCGTCTATAATCTAACTTAATTACCAGTCGTCGGTACTCAATCTTAATTACCAGTCGTCGGTACTCAATCTTAATTACCAGTCGTCGGTACTCAATCTTAATTACCAGTCGTCGGTAATCCGGCTTAATTACTAGTCGACGGTAATCTAGATTAATTAGCAGTCGACGGTTATCTAGCTTAATTACCAGTCGACTCTAATCTAGCTTAATTACCAGTCGTCGGTAATCCATTTTAATTACTACTCGTCGGTAATCTAGCTTAATTACCAGTCGTCGTTAATCTAGCTTAATTACCAGTCGTCCGTAATCTAGCTTAATTACCAGTCGTCTATAATCTAACTTAATTACCAGTCGTCGGTACTCAATCTTAATTACCAGTCGTCGGTACTCAATCTTAATTACCAGTCGTCGGTACTCAATCTTAATTACCAGTCGTCGGTAATCCGGCTTAATTACTAGTCGACGGTAATCTAGATTAATTACCAGTCGACGGTTATCTAGCTTAATTACCAGTCGACTCTAATCTAGCTTAATTACCAGTCGTCGGTAATCCATTTTAATTACTACTCGTCGGTAATCTAGCTTAATTACCAGTCAGCGTTAATCTAGCTTAGTTACCAGTCGTCGGTAATCTAGCTTAGTTACCAGTCGTCGGTAATCTAGCTTAGTTACCAGTCGTCGGTAATCTAGCTTAGTTACCAGTCGTCGGTAATCTAGCTTAGTTACCAGTCGTCGGTAACCTAGCTTAATTACCAGTCGTCGTTAATCTAGCTTAATTACCACTCGTCGGTAATCTAGCTTAATTACTAGTCGTCGGTAATCCGGCTGAATTTCCAGCCGTCGCTAATTCGGCTAAATTACCAGCTGTCGGTAATCCGGATAAATTACCAGCCGTCGGTAATTCGGCTAAATTACCAGCCGTCGGTAATCCGGCTAAATTACCAGCCGTCGGTAATCCGGCTAAATTACCAGCCGTCGGTAATACGGTTAAATTACCAGCCGTCGGTAATCCGGCTAAATTACCATTCGTCGGTAATCTAGCTTAATTACAGTCGTCGGTAATCTAGCTTAATTACCAGTCGTCGGTAATCTAGCTTAATTACCAGTCGTCGGTAATCTAACTTAATTACCAGTCGTCGGTAATCAAGCTCAATTACAAGTCGTCGGTAATCCGGCTTAATTACCAGTCGACGGTAATCTAGATGAATTACCAGTCGACGGTAATCTAGCTTAATTACCAGTCGTCGGTAATCTAGCTTAATTACCAGTCGTCGGTTATCTAGCTTAATTACCATTCGTCGGTAATCTAGCTTAATTACCAGTCGTCGTTAATCTAGCTTAATTACCAGTCGTCGGTAATCTAGCTTAATTACCAGTCGTCGGTAATCTAGCTTAATTACCAGTCGTCGGTAATCTAGCTTAATTACCAGTCGTCGTTAATCTAGCTTAATTACCAGTCGTCGGTAATCTAGCTTAATTTCCAGCCGTCGGTAACCTAGCTTAATTTCCAGCCGTCGGTAATCCGGCTGAATTTCCAGCCGTCGGTACTCCGGGTAAATTACCAGCCGTCGGTAATCTAGCTTAATTACCAGTCGTCGGTAATCAAGCTTAGTTACCAGTCGTCGGTAATCCGGCTTAATTACCAGTCGTCGGTAATCCGGCTTTATTACCAGTCGTCGGTAAACTTGTTAAATCACCTTGTTTGTTACTGTCCCAAAGGCAGATTGTAACTTAGTATATTAGTGTGGGGGTCCTTCTCCAACTCAACTTGTTAGCTCACACAAGCCAAGGTCCCCTTGTTTTTCAAGCACCGCGAAAATTGAACCAAACAGCTTTAAACGTGCTAACATCGTAAACTGACTCTTTACAGCGAATATCCTTGCTAAAATATCGCAGATTGGAATGGTTTTTAAAATTTTAAATTAAACACACTTAGACTTAATTAAAGTTAATGAAAATCGCTTAGCGCCAAGTAAAATGTTGTACCTTTCATTTAAAACCGTTTTCAAGTCTAACAAATGTATAGTTATGTCTATAAGTGCCTGGACAAAATGGCTGTTTGCGAAAAAAATGCCATGTTATTTCTATGGGAAATTTCCAGTTTTTCGTCAAAAGGGCTGATTAATTTTATGGAAATGAAAACCACCCTTAGCAACTTTATTTTTTAAAAAATAAACTAATTAATGGATCTCTTTGAAATTTTAACCACATATTCAGGGTCCGAATTGTAGTTCTGTGGAAATTTTTCAAACAGTTAATACAATACAAAAAAAGTTACATCCAAACAAAAAACTCTCCTTATACATTAAGAGCAGTATGAAGTCTTATCTAAGAGAGCTACCGCTCTCATAGAATGAGCCCAGCCCTGGGGTCATCTTGTTTGTTTCGCGCTCTTTACCTAATATTCCTCCCGTTCCATATGGTCCCATAAAACTTCGAGGTCAGACTCCTTTTGTAAACCGATTTCCCCTTTCCTCACCACATCGACAGTGCACAGTGACCTCATAGGGGCCTTAACTGAAAATCCCCCTCTCTCTCCGACTCCGTGTTTTTATTACTTTCGCAAACTACAGTTTATAATATGTCTTTTGTCTGATAATAATGAACTTTAATATATTAAACTTCTCTATATGAATAATATGATAAAAATAGTTGTTAATTTAATATTATCGACGTTGCGCAACTAAATTTTTCTCTTGAAATTTTATAAGGGGCTCCCTAAATCTTCCTTAGCCTATCTGTAAAAAAATCCTGGCGGCGCCACTGACTCGATGGTTCTCCGGACATCGTTGATTCATATCAAGTAGTAGATAACCGAAGGGGATACTCGTAGCGTCTCGATATGCGTCGACTACGAAACGCCAGTTTTCAGGGAACATTTGACTGGCAATTGTACTCAATTGTTGTTTATCGCGAGGTGACTTCATGAGTATGATATAGTGCGCATTCAAAGAAATATCTCGAAATTCTAAATTGGTGAAATAAGTTTTGAGTGCTGAAAATTACGCTCAGATTTCTGTGATGACTACCCATTGTAAATAAGGGACCGATCTGCCCCTTGTTTTCGACCATTAGATCGTCGATTATAAGGAGGCAGGGTTTATTATCGTTATATTCAGTTAAATTTGGTAACCCCTCCTTGAAAGTAACTTTGCCTTTCAATTTATCAAAAAACGGTTGCCATTCTCCGTAATACCAATGAATCTCACTAAATTTTGGTGAGAACATTACATTCTGATACTCAATTAGTTTCGGAACCAGTTGAGTCTTACCGGACTGGGATGGACCAGCCAAGATGGCGTTAAATGTATGATTGAATGGATAATTAACCGGATCTTTCAACTTTCAACGAATAAATGAGCGAAGTCAAACGGATATTCACCTATACAAAACCCACTGGTATAACAATTTCTAATCGTTCGATATTATGACGGTTTCTGATAACCTAAACCATCGTTTAAGTAGTTAGTTTAATTTTATCTCCATAGAGGCGATCATCTAGCTTTGAAAAACTTTACCGAAATCGAACATTTGCGAAATGAATTTCCTATAGTGAAGATGTTCTCATCTGAATTCGATCGTTTAGGTTTTTAAAACTCGAATAAAACGATCGTTTAGAAAAACTTCAAATCGAACTGTTTTGTGGGTTATAAATATATATATATATATATCTTAATGAGAGTTTAGAGACTAGACTAAAAAATGATAGATTGATTTTATTGTGTAGTAACACCTTCGGTTTTCATAAGTAATTTTCTGGAGATACAAGCAATATTACAAAGCATATATTCGCAGAACTGTTCATCCAGAAATGTATTCGAGGCGAATTCATCCGTGATCTTGGAGTAGCTCATTTTACTCATGGCTGTTGTAAAGTTCATTTCCACCAGTCGTACATTAGGCACTCGTGTTTTGTTTGGGATGGGTGGTCAGTTTCACAACCAGAGCACGTTTTGGTGATTGTTTCTGATAACTGTCCAACCACCTCCTTTTTAATTTTATCATAGACCCGCTTGGCTTCCTCCAGAAATGTTGTAACCTCGTCAAATTTCTCTAGGAAAGATCGCCAGAGAGGTTTGGAAGTGGCAAACCCAACTATTGTGGGGTAGAGTTCATCGTAATTTACACCGCTACCGAGGCGCATCTCTCGTACGTTTAGAATTTTGATGTCTCGAAATTCAGTTAACTCAACTCGCTTCGTTTGAGACCCCTCGAAAAACCAGGCAGGTGGGGCGATTGACTGATCCTATAGGAACAAAGTTATACCCGCTCTAGCGTTGTATAGCTCTTGGAATTCTCCTTCAGTCAATGTTATAAGTGAGCTCCCATTCAGACATCCTAGTTGAATTTCGCAGTTCGGTGTTACCCCAATTCCTTTGAGGGTTGAATTCGGGAATATTTTTGACGTGAGCCTAAAATGAAAACACAATTAACTTAAAGGACACCTCCAGTAAAAAAAAAGTTTATACTGAATATGGTGTAAAAACGCTTAAAACATCGAGAAAAAATATTCAAAAAAATTAAATATGATTAGTTATTTAGTTATTGCCAATTAAAACTCAAAAATGTAGCAGATGACAAAACAATCGGATAGTCTAAGTCACGTGACTTTTAGGGAGATCGGCGCGCTGACGTCAGAGGAGTGGATCCTGCTGGCTGCCGCCAGACTCTATATAGGTTTAGGCCTAAGCCATCCCCTCCCCAGCTATTCATGTTGGAAAAATTGCAGTGAAAATAAGAAATTTTAAATAAAATGACGAATATTGTACAACCATATCGATTTGAGCCAGAAGGTAATAGTTCTGATAGCAGTGAATCAGTAAGTGACTTAGGTCAAAATGAGGAAAACAATGATTCTGAACAATCAGATGACTCTATTTTTGGTGGACGCAGGGAAAACTTAGACACCTGGTACGTTCAGTAAAATGCTTAATTATCTACCAACTTTAAAAATTCTTAATTTTTAAATAATAATAATAATAAGTCCTGCTAACTTCATGGATTTCAATAGCTTATTCAAACTAAAAGTCTTAAAAATTAATTCCGTGAAGTAGCAGGACATTATTATCATTATTTAAAAATTAACATTTAAATCACCATGGAGCGGAATTTTAATATAATTAAAAATTATTAGGCGTAGTTGTCATTATTGCCAGGTAATAGAAACAGAAGATGAATGTGTTTGTTGCCGAGAGCAATTAAGGGTAAGAAATGAAGCAAACGATAGCGAAAGCGGATGCATAACTCTTCATCCGGAGTTTCCTGGAGTTTGCTTAAACCCAGGGGTGTTGAGGGCGGTCTGGGGGCTTTATACACGAAGAGAATTTAGAACGTTGAAGATCCCAATATGTAAGTAATGTCAAAAAATGATTACCAAATTAAACGTAGGTGAAATGGATTTGAACTTTAGTTTAAAAAAGTGACCACAAGTTTAACGTACGTAAGTTATTTATAGGAAATTTAGATATACAGCCTATAGGATGTTCATAGGATTTATTTATGAGCATGACTTGGGAAGGAGAAATAGGGCGGTTATTCCAGCATGTGTTGTAAAATCATCTAGAGAAAGATTTCCAAGTCCGAACAATGTATGTAGAGGCTTTTTGTACAATTAAATTCTTTAATAAAAATATGATTCAAGTTAAATTTCTTAGTGATTAAATCTGCTTTCATGTTTTTTAATCATATCTTCCTTGTTGGGTTTTTCAAAGGAATGAGCAAGGGGTGGAGGTATTACTGATTTCTCTAAATTTTTAGCTGCTTCATCGTAAGTTTTGTAAACCTCTCTCATATGTAATACTTCTTCAAATAATTTCTGAACATAATCTAAATATATTATTAAGATTAAATTAAAATTATTAATACTCCATATTATGGAATGTTTGTCAATATTACTGTAAGTTGATTCTTCCTTCTTGAAGGACAAGACAGCTTCACCCTTTTTTCCTTTTTGGAATTTAATTGAACATTGAACTTCATCCTCATTATATTTTAAACCCTTTTGGCAGTTTTCATTGTGGTGCATTGCAGCTAGTGCAATTCTAAAATAATTTCATGAAGCTTTTTAGAGAACTTTGCTTAAAATTATCATAAGGTAAGCGTGTATAAATTAGAAAGTAAACGTATAAGAGTTTTTCAACCTTGACTGCATGCCCTCATAGAAAAAATGAGTGTTCTTGGGGGCAAAATGTAAAATGGTCGAATGAAATCCTTCCAAAGCACTTGTTTCACCGCTACCAGACATCATTGCAACATCTTTTAGAAATAACTTATTTTCAACAATTTGAGAAACTTTAAGATGAGGCAAAGTGCCTATATGGGAGATTTAAACATTGAAAAGTTATATTTTAAATATTAAGTATACAAATTAGCAGGGCCGGATTAAGCGTTTTTGCACCTAGGGCCGAGATAATATGCGCCTTCTCAAGCCAGGGAAGCATAGGAACAGCAAATATTGCTAGAGGAATAGTTTAACTCAATGCGCCCTCAACAAGCCTTGGGCTCAGGACCCAGTGCCCCCTTAATCCGGGCCCATAAATGAATAATAAACGTTTACCCGTTTTAATCCAGGTTTTCTTCCTTTTTCTCAAAGCTCTCCTAGTAATAGGTGGGTGGATGCATTCTGGAAACAGTTCCCCTGGGTGGTTTTTGTGAATATTTGATATATGATTGGGAAGACTCAACCATTTGTCAACTTTCTCTTGATTAGTTACACTAGATGAGGCGCAAAAATACAAGTGATTTGATATACTGCGTGCCCAGTTTTGAATATTTTCACATCCTTCTACGAGTGACGCTTTGGCTAATTTTTTATTCACAGCTAACATAAGGACCGCATACAAAAATATATTAATTTTCATTTAATTTTTTTAAATGCTATCGTAAAAATTTATCTCAGACTTCTAGTGTTTCTTACGTTTTACAAGATGCCAAGCGTCAAATTCGTGTACAATTTCTGGTCGTTTTTCTCGTAAATATTTTCTTATTTGAACATGACGATCAGTGACAACTTTTCTGACAGTTATATTGTGGCTATCAAGTAGCGTCATACACCTTTTGAAGCCTTCAAGCTCCATGGCATTAGAATTTTTAACTTCGTTTGACTAAGTAAATAACAAGATGGACAAGTTAATTAAATATTCTATATATAATGCATTAAGTAAGGCAAACCTGAATTAGTTGAAAAGTTAATATTTTATTGGATAGCATGTCCATAACCGAATAACTTCCATACTTCGCATTGTGCCCTGGAGAATCACATCTTGCGTCCCCACCAATAGCTATTCCATTTTCAGCTCCCGCGCATACTGTCAAATTATAATTTTCTTCCGCTTTCCATAATTATTTTTATTATGGATGGATATAGATAGTACTTTTGCATGGCATAGTATGTCGATAAAGATACAGATGCTATTCTGAGCGACTTAAACATCCTTATTATTGAAGTAGCGTGTTGCCCATTAAATATAATGGCCGCTGAAACCAAGAGATTCAAGATGGGCATCTTTCCATCCATAGGTTGGCTATACCAGGTATGAACGTGTGAATTGACACACCAGCTCTCAATACACACCATGGTGCCCTTCACATATTTTACTTTTGCACTGGCTTTGCAAAAACAAGTTTTGCAAAATGTAAAAAGTTGCATGAGGCTCGTTAGGAAAACTATGAATTTAGATTCCTGATTATGCCACTCCCTTTCTGGTTCTTCATCAGTTTCCTCGCTATTAGGTTAGTTTTAGTTATTTGAAGAGTGGTCAACATTCCATTTAAAATCTTTCACCATGACACTTACTTCTCAGAATCAGACGAAGGAACATAAAAGGACACATTAGGGTCCTCATCTTCTTTAATCTCTTCTTCATCACTTTCAATGTCATTGAGAGCATACTGAGTGCCAATATGAACTTTATATTTGGATACATCGCATTCAATGTCTTTGGTTCTACATTTACTTTGAGCTAAGAGTGGTATATAATATATTCAAAATTACTGATGCTAAATGACGAGTGAAAGGTAAAGTTACCTCGACAAAAACATTTCCAAAAAGTCTGACATCCTTTTGATCTGTATCGTCTAGGTGTGTATGTTTTTTCTTCTTTGGAGAGTGTTTCAGATTTTTCTTTTCAAAATTCAAATCTGCAGTCATTGTAGAACTGTCAATCTAGAACAATGTTTATATGAGGCTATGAGCAACGCTTTCACAAAAATGGTTTCACGTTAATAACCAAACATTTCTATCATTGTCTGAGTTTCAATTTCACGTTTGAAGTCAAACATTGAATAACTTCATCTCTTTGCAAAGGTTGGAGATTATCATCAGCGTTAATTTGATTTTCAACTTGCAAGTCAGAAGTCGAACCTTCGTTCATGATGGTTAATAATTCCTAACACCCAACATGGAATCATTAATAAAATAATAGTATTTTAATTGGCATATAGCAAAGTTACTTAAACTCACACTTTGTCTACGACGTTTTACTGCTAATTTCCGTGGGGATTTAGGCTTTCTGGTAAAGCAAAATATGGTTGAAACCGCGTCAGGCTTCAATTTTTTATAAGTCTGACTGCTGCTTGTGAACCCAATTGATTCCAAAAAATTTTCAATTTCCGCTTAATTCGAAACAACTACTTTCAAAGTGTTCATGACAGAGCCTTGAATACTTATTTGGAGTAAAATCCTTTCTCCTAAGCTTTATAAGCCACTGCTTCAAAGGTTTTGGGTTTTTCAAGGGAAATTTAAAGAAACTCTTTCCAGGAGATGTTGCAGAATTACAACCAAACGCAACGCAATAAACCATTTTGTTCAATTTCTTAAATTGTTATTAAATATTTTAAATAAAACTTATAATTGAATGCACCTAAAGAGACCCGAAACACATAAACTAAGCAGAGATCTGTCGTCTGTAAATGACTACTCTGACGTCACGCATAAGACCTGAAAAAATGAAGACGCGAGCGCCATCTAACTGTTTTTGGGCTCCACGAGCCTTTTCGTTTTTGCTGGAGGACTACTTTAAGTATAACTATCGTCTAAGAGACTACCTCTTATACATACATTTGAATCCTTTCGCAGTCGACAGGAGAATAAGTAAAAAAACAAATTGTATATTTCTTTTATACTGTCGATTGTTTACTATTTCAATTTAACCCCTCCCCGGTAGCTACTTGTTTGCACAACATCTTGAATAACTTATCACTCAGGTATATATATATATATATATTAAGCCTATATACTAGAATTTCCGGAGCCACAGCGTCTTATCATATAACATACATGATATCGCTGACGAAGATCTGCGGGCATTTGGAATGGGCGATATTCTTGATTTCTAATCCGCCGTTGAAACACGCCTAAACTCCGGCTTCTTATCACACCCCCTCGCGGGGTGTCACTGATATCGGTCTGCGGTTAAACCACTCTTCGATAGCCGAGGAGATATTCAGAGAAATCACCGTCGAAGGAAAATTATCATGCACTCCCTATAGCATATACGACCAAAAACCACCTCCCCATCATGGTCAACTCTCCTTTTCCCTTTACTGTTTTGGATTTATTAACAACGGCAATTACTTCACTGAGATGGGCGCTTAATTTTAGGCCAATATATCCCAGCCTACTCATGGGCCCATGCTTAGAATGTGTCCCCCTAAAGATCTATCACGTTCTAAACCAACTCAAACGAAACACAAAATTTTCACTAGTCGTAACAAAAGGTTGGGTGAAACCGACTAAAACTTTAATCCCTGTTTAAAAAATGTTATATTTCGTTACTAATATATGTAACTATAACCATTTAAGTCTATCATTAACATTTTTTTAAAATTAACATGTATAATACCACCTTTTTTGTTTTATCGTAAATGTTTTAAAAAAAATTATTTTAATTTTATAGTAACTTCATGTAAGTTACCAATATTACACAGTATTTTATTTTTAAACTATAAACATAGGGCTCACTTTAGAAAAAGCTCAAAAAGTTGAGAAAGGATCAAAATTACAGAGTCAAAGTAAAACCTGGAATGGCGTCCGAGCAGGTAGAATAACAGCCTCCAAGTTTTACCGTACGTGCCAACAACCTGGGGTACCGAGCATGAAGAAATCATGATTAAAGATTACGTAAAAGAAATGCGAAAGACGCATTCTGATGTAAAATAGGAAAAAGCGGGCCTCTGCCTAAACACGCTGTACCCCCACCTAGGAGCTTCGCCTGATGGGTTTGTGAGTTGCAGTTGCTGCGGTATGGGTGTTGTAGAAGTCAAGTGCCCTTTTTCTATAAAAGATAAGTCAGTTAAGGAAGGAGTGGACAACCCGCAATATTGTCTGGGTCGAAATTTGAAGCTCAAACAAAACCACCCATATTATGCTCAAGTGCACACACAGATTTTTATAACAAACGGAGAGTATAATGATTTTTATGTCTGGACGACTGTAGACATTAATATTGAAAGAATATATCCAGATAAGGAATTTTGGGATGTGGAAATTAAAAAAAGCAGAAGCTTTCTTTAAGATGGCAATTTTACCCCAGTTGGTTGGGAAATATAACCCATCCTTTAAACAGAATGAAAAGCAACGAAAAACTAGGACTGGAGGAAAACAAGTCGTAGTAAAAAAGAACGAGGCATCTTTGGTAGTCAATGTAAATGTTCCTAAAAATATCCTATCTCCAAGTAAAAAAGGAAACTTAAACGCAAGTGATAAAGGAAACTTAAACGCAAGTGATAAAGGAAACTTAAACGCAAGTGATAAAGGAAACTTAAACGCAAGTGATAAAGGAAACTTAAACGCAAGTGATAAAGGAAACTTAAACGCAAGTGATAAAGGAAACTTAAACGCAAGTGATAAAGGAAACTTAAACGCAAGTGATAAAGGAAACTTAAACGCAAGTGATAAAGGAAACTTAAACGCAAGTGATAAAGGAAACTTAAACGCAAGTGATAAAGGAAACTTAAACGCAAGTGATAAAGGAAACTTAAACGCAAGTGATAAAGGAAACCTAAACGCAAGTGATAAAGGAAACTTAAACGCAAGTGATAAAGGAAACTACACGAAAACAAATCGCTTATCCACTTCCTCGATGACAACAGTCCTAGCTCCAGGCAGTAAAAAACGATCTAGTAGAGCCACATCATCAAGTGATGAAAGTGAGGAGCTTTTTTGTTATTGTCAACAGCCGGAATCTGGAACAATGGTTTTTTGTGAAGCTCCAACCTGCCCAATCAAGTGGTTTCACACAGACTGCCTAAATATGAAGACGATCACCAAGAGAAAATGGCACTGTAAACAGTGTTGTGCTCGTCTGAAAAATGTTTTGAAAACAAGGAGATTGAAGATGTAAGAAAATATTAATTACTGTGATAAGAACTTGTTTATTTCCTGATGTGATTGCTATTTTAAAATAAAAAATGTGATTACTATTTTAAAGTCAAAAATGTGATTACTATTTTAAAGTCAAAAATGTGATTACTCTTTTAAAATCAAAAATGTGATTACTATTTTTAGTCATTTTAATTGAACTATCTGGCGTGATAGCTCAAATTTATTTAAAACATAACAGAGTTCAAAGGTTTTCAATAAATAAATGAGACTGCGAGTCAAAAATGTTTTTTTTTTGTATGGGTACGACCGAAGGAGTTAAATTATTTAAAGCGCAACAAACGAAGGCAATTTTGTCAATAGTTGCTACATTTTCATTTGGGGCATGTCTTAGAAATTCAGTTGGAATGGTTGTATGTAAAATTTGATAATTTTGTCTCAATTGGCCTATGACCCTTTCTACATGTATTCGTACATTTGCTAATTTTCTAGTAGCTTGCACGTCAAGGGGGTCTAGTTGTTTCTTGCCGTTAGTAAATGCAGAGTATTTAATTGTAGCGGAATAAAATCCTACCGAATCATCGATATCAAACCCTTTATCTGCAAAAACAAGGTCACCTGGAATTAATTTCTCTAACATGCCTGAACTTTCTGTTAAATATTTATCACTTACTCTACCACCCCACCCTTTAGAAATGAAGCTAATCGCCCCTTGTGGAGTTACCCCAATTAGAAATTTTACCGTATTGTGGTGCTTATAATTGGACCATGTTTCAGCGCGAGTTCTAACACTCGACGGCTTATCGGAAAATACCTCAAAACAATCTATAATAACGGCACATTTTTTAACCAAATTTTTGACGAAAACATATTGGCATAGTAGCCCAGGGTTGGCAAGTTTTAAACAAATTGTTTTAAACTTTGGTTTAAAACTTGTTTTAAACAGCCATGAAAAAAAACATTAATTTGTTTAAAACGTTTTAAACAAACAGTTTTGAGGAATTTCGAATATTTTTAACTCGTTTTATTTGAAAATGAGCTAAAATATTAAATAATAGAAATAATAAGCTTCAGTCAAAACCTTGCAATAATTTGACTGTTTCATATGAGTGTTTAATTGTTTGAAAACCTTACCAGTTGATTTATCCGTTACCAATCTGTATTGAAGACTGATATTCAATAATTTGATTAAGAATAACTTATTTTGTCGTCTACCTAAGGTAAAGGAACAACGTTTTTCTACACTGTTGGTACATTTTACTGTTCTAAAGTGATTACGCGTAATATTTAAAGCCAGGCCCTTGACAGTGCTAAAATTAATACGCTTTATCCGTAAACGGAAAACATGAAGCACCTACAAAGTAGAAAGGGGTGGTGAAGTTTCATATGTTTGAGTTCTGACCAAGAAACTCTGCAGTACGGAAGCGAAAATTCCTTAATAGTGGCCACATGAGAAATCAAGCATTTACACATTAGAGGTTAAATGTATAAATACACGCAACAAGCGAAAGTGTCAATATGCCATGCGTTGTGAATCACTTCGCGGTGTAACTTCTTCCCGATATGAAATAATATGACGACATCACCTTCACCATCTGCAGCTATTTCAGCTTTGTTTCCAACTTGAAGGATCGCTGGGGTGGTGAATTTCCGGAAATTTCTGAGGTTGGACCGACTGTTGGTAATATGCTGCGTTGCTCCTGAGTCAAAGGACCAGTAGGCTTCCGCCGTTGTGCAAGCAACTAGACCACTTGATGCAATGAAGCCCCCGCCGTTATTCCGGTCGCTTTCGACTGATGACGTTTTCTTCGGTTTCTGGCAGTTCTTGTACACATGCCCATATTCGCTACAATTATAAAATCTCGGCCCTTTACGTTTGTTCTTTCGTTTAGTTGACTGGTGTCCATCGTTTGCTGTACTTGTTCCATTTCCGCCAGCCTGTCTAGCCACCAACCCAGACGAATTTTCGAAGATATTCCCATCACGTGTTTCACGTCCAATCAGTAGCCGTTCAAGTTCAGAGACAGTTTGCTTCTTCTCTGGTAGCGTATCCCATAGCGAGGCAAATTCCCGATACTCGTCTTGTGGCAATGATTCAAAAATACAGGCAATGAGAATGCAGTCATCGAATAACACGTCTTTCTCCTTCATCGTGGTCGCAAGAATGTCCGCCCATAGAGAACGTAGATGAGCGATATGTGTAGCCATGTCTGTATCAGGAGACTTCGTGGCTCTCATTAACGTAGCGAGGAGCTTTCTGAGGCGATTTGAGGATTTCTGCTCGTAGATTTCTAGAAGTTTAGTTCACATATCTTGTGGTGTTTCGCAATTGGTGATCATGTTCTGGACATTGCTCGTTAACGATGACCAAATGACGGATCGAGCGGTGCTGAATGCGACGCGGAATTTCTTTCGCAAAAGGATATCTGCGGTTGTTGATTCCTCAGTCCGTGCTGGTTCGACCCATTCGCCCGTGACAATTTCATACACATCTCGCATGGTGAGCACATCCGTTATCTGGCGTTTCCAGCTTCGCCAATTCTCAGGTCCCGATAGCTTCTCTATATCGCACCGTAACAGACCGTCGGTTGCCATTGCAATGGTGAGTTAGGGCAGCAGTCGAGATAACCGTTGACTTGTTGTTCGGCTTATGATATGATCGTTAGGGTCCGTTGGCGCAGTGGAAGCGTGCTGCGCCCATAACCTGTTGAGTTTTCAGTGATAGCACGCAACCCTAACCTCCAGTATCAATAAAACTTACTAAACATCGAACTAAAACATATTTATTAGTTAGAAACTTAATTATAACAAAACTGGCCGAACGCGATTACATGATTTGGAAGAAGAACACAGTAATAAGCTATCAATTCCTTATATACAATATTAAAAATCATTCCGTTATCACAAGGTTTTTTATACATATATATTATGATTAAATAGGCCAATGTCGTTAAAAAACTTCGACTTCAACAATCTTCCAACGGTATTATTTGTACAGTTATTATATGTGAAAAACTAACCAACATTTTTTTTTATAATTTTTTATTTTTTTACACAAAGATGAATTTCTCTCATCTGGTAAAGTTTGTCGCATTTGAAGCAACGGTTTTTTGTGTCGCATTTGGTAGTTTTTAAATGCCAAAAAAAAATTTACATTGAACGGTCGTGGTGCCTCTCGCTTTTATAACGGAGTTATTCGTAAACCGACAAGTTACACCTTCTTCGGAGCATTCGGCGTTACGAGCGTCCTTCGCTGACGAATACGTACCGCATACTAAACACACTCTATCCGGACTCAAAGGTGGAAATTTTTCTTCTATCGGGTGTATCCAATTATTTTTTGTTACAAAAACAGTGTGATGTCTTAAAGGACAAGCGAGATCTCCATCGCAATAAAACGTTTGTCCGGCGTGATCCGGAAACGCAATAAGGCTTCCGTCGCATTGATAGCATCCAGTCGGATAAGGTTTAATTTTATCGGTAGACATATTATCAGGAACTAGAACTAAACGATTTATCGACTAATGCGTTAACAAAAACTAGAAACTGTCAATTAAAAATTAAAAGCAAAAACTAAATCTATAAACGACGACGTACTAAGCATTCAAAATCAAGAATAACTGAATCAGAACTCAATAAGACGCAAGATGAAGTTTACCATTGCGTTTTTCTTACTGGTCACTATAGTGGTTTGTTTTGGTAAGTCAAACTTGATTGCTAGAAGTCAAGTTTATAGTATACCCTTTTACGAAACTACTCGAAATAAAACTCTTGACGTATACCTAGGAAACAAATTAAAGTACCTAAAATAATATACACAATATATAATACCTTGCCACTGTGGTGGTACGCCTTAGCAATCAAATATGAACGTGTAAAGTGGGATTCAATTATACACGTTAAGGAAATGTTCATATTTGAACGCTAATATTGATATTCAAAAATTCACGCTAACGAAGCGTTCAGATTAGGTCATTTTGGCATTCAAATATGATTGCACTAGCATTTAAACTAGAGCGTTTTGGCGTTCAAACGAGGTCGTGTTTGGCGTTCAAACGAGATCGTGTTTGGCGTTCAAACGAGATCGTGTTTGGCGTTCAAACGAGATCGTGTTTGGCGTTCAAACGAGGTCGTGTTTGGCGTTCAAACGAGGTCGTGTTTGGCGTTCAAACGAGGTCGTGTTTGGCGTTCAAACGAGATCGTGTTTGGCGTTCAAACGAGATCGTGTTTGGCGTTCAAACGAGATCGTGTTTGGCGTTCAAACGAGATCGTGTTTGGCGTTCAAACGAGATCGTGTTTGGCGTTCAAACGAGGTCGTGTTTGGCGTTCAAACGAGGTCGTGTTTGGCGTTCAAACGAGGTCGTGTTTGGCGTTCAAACGAGATCGTGTTTGGCGTTCAAACGAGGTCGTGTTTGGCGTTCAAACAAGGTCGTGTTTGGCGTTCAAACGAGGTCGTGTTTGGCGTTCAAACGAGGTCTTGTTTGGCGTTCAAACGAGGTCGTGTTTGGCGTTCAAACGAGATCGTGTTTGGCGCTCAAAGGTAAGCGATTTTGGTGTCCACATGTAAGCACTTTTGGCGTTCAAACGAGAACGAATTGGCATTCATACGTAACTGTTTCGCGTTGTAATAGGATTGCATTAACAATATAACGAGAACGATTTTGGTGTGATCAATTCACGCCGTGGTCAAATATTATTTGCCCGTATTAATACCCTAATTTAAGCCTCTATTCACCCAATTTACCTCATTTTAGTACCCTATTTACAGCATTTCAAGTTGATTTGACTATAGTAGTTAACCGCTTTCCTCCCATTCTGCCGACCAACGCCGCAAATTGTCGGATTCATCAAATGGGACAAACATCTTGGGTTAAATGTTCCCAGTGAAATTAAATTACTAATTCTCGGGAACGGAAAGATTCTATCTTTTCCTGCAAAAATCTACTTAACCTATAACGATTGAGTGGCTAAATAAAATGAGCACTAAACCCAATTTTTTTGTAAAATATTTAGCAAAATTGATAGTTTACAAGAACCAAATAATTTTAAATTAAAGAAATGTACCTTTATAAAAACATTTCTTGATATTTATTTTCATTTTTAAGTCATATGCATCACATAACACTGCAAAGAAATTTTAATATAAAACGAGTACCCAAATATGATTTCCTAATGTAATACACTGCCTATAAAAAAGACAGAAAATATTTTATTTTTAAACGCTGCCGACGAAAAAAAATTTCTTATTATTGAAAAAACCAAGTTGGAAAAACCAAAATATTAATTCTCCGAGTCAAGAGGTCTACTTACAAACTTATTCACGCTAGGTTCCCTCTTGACCGAAAATGACGACCGAAAACTTTAGCGTGCTGCGTCAAAAAAAGAGTTTTACGCAGGCCTTCGACGGCAAGATTTTAGTTTGGTTCACACATACGACCGAATTCAGATCAAAAGGGGCGGTCGGCAGGTAGTCACGTGGCACTTAAGCCTTGGCCTTTGATTTTCCCTTGGTGGTATCTTAATTAGGGAGCTTACTTCTACCAAATTAAGGTCAGAGATTCAAATCAAAGGTTTATTTCGTACAAACACGGCAATAGCGACTAGCGATCAAATCCGATTAGAGAATTCAAACTCAAAAATTCATAGCATGCAAAGGTGGAATGGCGACTGGCGAGTTGAAACAAAACTCAAAGCGGCGATAAAAAAACTCCCCTATTATGACGTCAGCAGAAGCTTCATCCCGAAACGAATTTTGATTGGTTATGATTATGAAAATAATTTTACGTCAGCCTCTGCTTCAAAAATAGAACACTAATTCTGTTTCGGTCACGTTAGGCGGAAGATGTTTTACCGCAGAGGTACTTAACGCAGTGTTTCCGTCGTGTTGAATATTAAGGTTCAGTAGGATTTCTTTACACATCAACACAAAACAAACTGCTAAAGCGGCGCACTAGTGTAACAACGGACGGACACACACAGACAATCACATAGACTGCTTTTTAACCCTTTTCGTATTAACTTTAATTTGAGAAACAAGATTATCTTAAATACTAAAATAAATATAATTAATATTAAACATTTTCTTCGTTAGTTGTTCGCCTTATTGAGCGTTACATCGTTTTAAAAAAGAACAATTAATCATTCTTGAGAGACTTGACTAATGTTGACGTTTGAAATGAAGCATACGACTGCTGCTTCGCCTTACTCAAATAGGTAGTATATAAAGGACTCGAATCGTAGCTGTTGATAAGAACATCGCAATTGCGTGAACCTTTGGAAAAAGACCCCGCCATTGGGAGGCTAGACGTTTCTCGTAACCCTAGCCGATCGTCGCTTATGTCTTAACCTTAACGATGATGATGGAGATAGAAGCCAGTATGTGGGATGGGCAAAAGACCAGATGATGGTGGTATTTAGAAGCCAGTGAGTACAGACTGGTGTCCATGTGGGATGGACAAAAGACCAGATGATAGTGGTGTTAGACAGACAATGGAGTAATAACCATTATAAGTGGAATACAATTTTCCAAATTTCAGGTTCGGAAATTGAGAACACATTTACCCCGATTTTCCAACTGCGAACGCGGTCCCCTGGGGTGTAACATCAGACAGATAGACAGACAGACAGACACGTCGAAATTTGAACCTCTCCGCGACATACGTCACGCGGAGAGGTAAAAATTCAATTTATAGGATGCGTGTATATGCACACGTCTAGTATTAATAGGATCAAAGCTTAAATTTGGAACCGTAGGTATTAAAGACACCTAACCTAAACTAAGTCTTACCTAACACTTACCAAACCTAACCTAAGCCTTTTCTAACCATAACCTAACCTGACCTACAAAACAAGCAATATTTTGAAAAAGGCAGGTGTTTATTGTATATAAACTTAGCTAGTAGTTTTCACGATTATTTAGAGAGGACGATCGCCAATCAAACTTAATTATGTAATTAATCACCCAGTTAAGCAAGTAATTTAGTTTAACCTCCATTTTCTAATAATATTTCGTAATTTGAGTCTGTGTGTGCTTGTGTTCCTGAAAAAATCAATAGTCTGAGCCAAGAAAATCGACTTAATAATGGTAATGAATAATTGGCAAATTATTATGTTCTTGAACATCAAAATATAATAAAAATGATTTGTTGCATTATAATATTAAAATTTTGATTAAATGAACCTGGATTTTTACCATTGTAAATATTACACCCAAAAAACTCGCCAGGAATTGCTCCCGTGAACGCCCAAAAAGCTCTCCTTTGAACAGAAAAAAAGCTCCCGTGTGAACACTCATAACGCTCTCGTTAAAAAGCCAAAAACGGTCTCATTTGAATATCAAAAACAGTCACCTTTGAACGCCCATAATGCTCTTGTTTTAAAGCCAAAAACACTCTTGTTAGAACACGAAAAACAATCTCTTTGAACGCCAAAATGTTCTTATTTGAACGCCTAAAACGCTCTCGTTTGAATGCTAATACAATCCTATTAGAACGCCAAAACGACCATGTCTGAACGTTTCATTGGCGCAAGGCAGTTATTCAAAATTGAATGGGATAAATATTCTTTTTTGAGTGGTAATATATAAGCTGTTCAAAAATGAATGCTAGTGGTTAGTTTTGAACGCGTAAAACGTCCTTGTTCAAAATTGAATTTTTCTGGTTAAATCTGAATTCGTCAATAGAGGTTTGTTCAAAATTGAACGGTCGCCTTCATTTTTGAATGCCGAAAGCACGCTCATTTTTTTCAGTGTGCGGCATTGTCGGTAATCATTTACTAGGTCCGCATTTTCTTCCACCCAGACTAAATGGTGAAGCATATCTCACGTTCTTAAGAGACACTTTACCTGAACTACTCGAGGACATACCGTTAGCATTACTTCGTGACATGTGGTTTATGCACGACGGGGCACCCCCACATTTCAGCCGTGCAGTTAGAGAACATCTTAATGCTACGTTTAATTTGAGGTGGATTGGGCGTGGAGGACCAGTTGCGTGGCCAGCCAGATCTCCGGATTTAAATCCGTGCGATTTCTATCTTTGGGGTCATCTCAAAGACATCGTGTACAAGAATGAAGTCCGTGATGAGGAAGACTTGCGAAGACGAATTATTGAAGGTTGTCAAACAATCAGGAACATGCCAGGAATCTTCCAACATGTCCAAGAATCTTTCGAAAGACGGGTTCATGTTTATCTTAACGCCGTTGGTGGACATTTTGAACAATACCTGTAACGTCCATGTTAACTTGTTAAGAATAAAAGTAATACCAACCGAAAGGTACCATGATACTTTGAATTTACTTTACTAGAGTAGGCATACTTCTACTCATTTAATACACTTCTGCCAGGTGAAAGTTCAATAACGATGTTAGAGGGAAACTATTGAAATTGTCTTATTATTTCTAAACAAGTTGATAAGGCTGAATTTGTTTTAGTCTACATATTCGAATATTTTCTTGTTTTAGGGGCCAATGTTTGGGGGGCCATATCTTCGTTGCAAATTCTTGTACACCCCATGTTCTTTGACACTTTCCACTCAGTTTGACCCAAAGAACACGCCCCTTGATTAATGGCAGACTTATCAGAAACACCCTGTATTTTTCACATTTTCCTCTAGTGTATTTTCTTATGTCCAATATACGTTTCTTTCCACGGGCAAAACATTCCAATTTCAAATTTGAAGTAGTAGGATATAGCCAAACGGAAAAACGCAGCGAATTACCCTTGAAGAACGTATCAATCTCGTTGGCATACTCAAAGATATTACACCATAGTTCCTTTTTTAAGCATAACTCTACACCCGTATCAGTCCTTTTCCAGTAAACCTCCGGGGATAAGACATTACCGATCCAAACCTCTACTTTATCCGCTACGCTATGAACTTTACACATCTTCATTTAACAATGATAAAATTTTACCGCAACCCCTTAAAATACGTTACGCAATACAACAACTCTTCGAATGACGTAACAATTGTAGAAGATTTAACCCTTGTCAATGTACGTTTAAAGCTATCCATCCTCGTCTCTTATCAATGACGTCACAGATACTGTTGTAGATGAGACTGATAGGTGTTTTCCCGCGCAGTGTTTCGCGAATTTTTCGCTAGGCGGCGCGCGGGTTTCCCCGCGAGGAGGCACGCAAGTTTCCCGCGAGGGGGCGCTATTTCATCGCTGGGGGCGCAGCCGCGAGAGGGCGCGCGGTTTTCCCCACGAGAGGGCGCGAGGGTTTCCCCACGAGAGGGCGCGAGGGTTTCCCCACGAGGGGGCGCGCGAGTTTTCCCGGGGGGCGTGGCATAATGACGTCATAGGTCATTGACATAGTGACCTTGACCTACATTCTACACCTACACTCTACACCTACATTCTACACCTACGGAGGTACGAAATGTGGGGTTATACTACTTATTTACATCTTGCCCAACTTGTTAAATATAAATTTCAATCAATGTTGCTTTTTGGAGATGATTTGGTTGTTTTGTTGTTGAATTTTCCATGTCAGGAATAATAATACAGTACTATCAACATTAAAATATTTCATGACTCAGGAACTCATGAGAAATGTTTTTTCTCAGTTGGTAATTAAAAATGCTTTTTGACTATTATATAAATATGCATATATAATAAGTCAACTTATTTATTCAATTAAAAGCTATTATTAAATGAAGCAGAAGTAAAAGTAGTTAGTAGAGCGTAGTTTAAGTCAAGGAAAGAGCAATAACTAATAGATCTCAAGTTTTTGAGTGTTTATGGAAATAGAGAAAACTGATGTGCCACACGAGTTGCCACAAAAACCTAAATTTCGGCAGTCTAAATGTCGAAGTAAGCATGACGGGTTCAAGAAGTATTTGATATTATTCGTTTTGGAATGTGCTCAAAACGAAAATTATCCAACATACTGGACTTGATTTTCCTCAAATTTAATTTTAAAAGGTTTTTAAAGGGTTAGTAAAGCCCAATATATTTCTTTTAAAATTTTGTTTGTTTTGCTTGAATTTTTCTACAATAGAAGGCTAAAGGTATGTCCGCACTAGGCGTAAATTTTGGCTACGCTCGCCACACACGCAGAGAAAAAACTCAGTCCTCACTTCTAAATTTTGGTCGGCTCGCCGGCGTTTGGTGGCGTTGATCCAATCAGCAAGTCTCTTGCTCACGTGCGAATGTCGTCTGCCTTCTCCGTGCAACTAAAATAGTGCCTGCTTGTAATAAAGTAAAACGATTAGCTTACGCAAATAATTTAATAATTTCACTGGTTTTAAATCTGAAACGAATAAAACCCTAAATAAACGAAGAATATGGATTACTGACGATTAAAATAATTAATATCAATTATACTTATTTAAGTATTTATGAAAATCTTCTTAATTGATGTAGATAGCCATCGTCTCAACTGGGAGAGGTTTATTTTGGTTTCCCAACTTGTTTCCTTTATGAGAAATTGTACCGTAGAAATTTGAGTAAATTTTTTACTCTATACTTTCACATTAAATTAATTACAGAGATCGGGTACGTAATTAATGCTTGGAAATTTTAGTTCGCAACTGCGGATGATTGATGGATCATCAAAACTGTTCACCAGTAGTAGTTCTTAAAACACTGTCTATTTTCCCATCCTACTCAAGACTCAAATCCATATTCTTCGTTTATTTACTTTTTGTTTTCGTTACCGAATTAAAAGCAGTGAAATTATTAAATTATTTCCGTGAGCTAATCGTTGTACAAGCAGGCGCCATTTTCATAGCACGTAGAAGATAGACGACATGCGCATGTGAGCCAGAGATTCTCGTGTACGCCACCCAAGCCAACGAAACCGACGCAAAAAATTCCGCTTCCTTCGCAATGCGTGGCGAGCGAAAATTTACACCTAGTGCGTACATACCGTTACGAACACCATTTAACTCATTTTTATTTTGTCGCCATCTATGATGGAGAAAAAATATTACGGAGACATAAAAGACATAAAAACGGAAGATTAGCTCCGCCTTCGTCGTCAGCTCCGCCTTCGTCGTCGTCTCGCCTTCGCTCTCTTTAAACTACTCCAGAGCAATGAGATAGAATATATATATGAAACCTAGAGTCACAACGTGAGATCTCGAGATCGACATTTCGCAATACACCTTTTATCGAGCATGAATCTTTATCAAATACGGGTGGCGCCACCCTAAGAACTTTTTTATTAACGTCTGCTGCTATAATCTGTGTAACAAGCTGTCAAGATAGTTTTTAAACGTGTTAAATAAAATACGCATACGCGAGTATTTGAATTGTAACTCTATCTATCTCATAGAGATCTATCTCATTGCTCCAGAGCCGCATTGTAGCCGTAACAGGCTGAGAAATAAGGATTTTTTTTGCTGAGCGCGTGATCGAGTTGGCTTCGTTTGATTTTTGCACATAACGACTTCTAAAGCCTTCCGTTAACGGTAATCAAACTTAATTTTCAGTGATTTAAACTATTTTTCGTGTTATCGCCGTCTTTTGGTTTTACCTACTGGCAGCGTTTTGCCATAGGTCTTGGAAAAGCTCGTATTGTTTGTTCCTCGGGACTCATGACGGGGCTTTTCTATAACTGTGTTTGAGACCTTACTAAAAATACCTCCACTCTCATGTTTTCGCTGTTATTCTTTGAATTTCGGTAATTAAACGTGCGGACTCGACATTTTTTGTTGCTCACTGCATTCCGCTAACGGTGTTTAATTTTTTAATTCGGTTTCATCGTTATTTTTAATTCGGTTTCATCGTTATTTTTAATTCGGTTTCATCGTTATTTGGCTCATTTTCGCCGAAAGTGACGCTGTAACGCCGACGGGGATATTGCCTAGTCCTTGTCTCAGACCGTCCTAAAAAGTTTAAAATTCATTATGCCGTCTGCTAAACACTATGATCTCATTTAAATTGTGCGGAAACGTGTTTTAAACTAATATGGGTCATTCCAAGGACACGTGTCTTTTGTGTGACCTCTTTATGTTCGGCTCCCTGTCATTATAGCCGTAACAGGCTGAGAAATAAGGATTTTTTGGGGTTTGTTGTATCTCGGCTTTTGTTGAGGAGATATTCTTTATACGATTTCAATATTAATTAGCAATGTTACTGTATATAAGTAAGGCATTAATTATACAGTGCCTAAATATAGTTTTTGAAATAATTATCCTTTGCTATTATATCAATATGGAGTTCATTATACATTGCTAAAATACATTAGAAAGCGCGACAAAATTGTAAGGGTTTACTTGTAACCTCTTGTTCTTTTTCCGGAGCTTGGTGAAATTTTAAAGGATTCACATCAAACTCATATCAAATCGCTTCGTAGAAAGTTTGCAATGGAAAGTAGTCACAACTTCCATCACCGAAATAATTATTGCTAAAAAGTTTCCAAAAGTCCAAAAAATAAATACTGCTCCAACATCATCTAATTTCAACGCATCTTGGGACGACTCCGTATAAGGCACCCAAGTATTTTTTCCACGATAAATTTGTTAGTCATGATGCATTTATACGTATAGCGTGACTCTATTACTCTCAATGTTCTGTAAAAGAAAAAAAAATGGTTACTATTGCTATCACGTTTATTTGATTGAAAATATTAATTAACTGGTTCATCTAGTTAAAATGAGTGCCATTTATGGTCGATGGGCTAACGAATGTGGCACCAAGGAGTGATATATGGATTATTAGGGAGAAGGTATAAATTTGCCACATTTCCAGCTTTATCTCCGACTGAGAAGAGGCGAAAGAGCCCGGCCTCCTTTTACGTCCCCCTTGTATTTTGAAAGGGGGACTGGGGCTATGTCGCGTGAAAACTTAGGCAGGCACGTTATACCTTCTCCCTAAGTAATAAACTAGATATCACTTCTTGGTGGCACTTTATTTCGGTCGTTCGAGAAAGTTATTACGGGGAAGTATATACAATTCTTAAAGGAAATGACCACCGTTATTTAAAGGAAATGACCACCGTTATTTAAAAACTTTTTAAATAAAAATACTCACACTTGGTTAATCAGTTCTTTGTCACGCGCAGAAAGAGTTCGATTAAGTGGCAGAGTAACAACGGACCTGCTGAGAGATTCTTGCCCAATATAGAAGCTTTTTTGAAATCCATCGTCTTCCAGGGTTTCAAAAGCCAACTTAGCCGCTCCGATCATCAACAGCTCACTAACGACGAAGGCCTTCTTTCCTTCCAGTATTTCATTGAAGATGGTACCTTCCGCCAACAAACTAACAACATCCACAAAGCCATTTGTCTCAGTCAATCTTTTCATCAAACGTTTCATAACGTCATCATGTTCTGACTGTAAAATATATATTATACGAAGCCAAATACCCTCAGCCTACCAACAAATAAAAATCGGTTTATTGACAAAAATAAGGAAAATCACTAAAAACTTACCATTTTCGAAATTAGTAACTGGTTGTTGCCTTTAAGAATTACACGAGGTTCCATTTTATGATGCTGCAGTAACTGAGCAAAAGTGTCAATCCTAATGTAACCAGACTCTGTAAACTTGGATTTGCAGTTACTCGTTATGTAAATGGATACAACGAATACGAATACGAGATAGAATGACAGCATTATTCTTGCCGATTCCCGTGGTTGTACCCAATTTAAAGGTAATCCTGTGTAATTTAATAAAACTCAAAAACCACAAACAATCGACCACAATCCGGCATGTAAACTACCTTGACTAAGGAAAAGTCTTAGATGTGCAGACAATATACCACAAAATGTTAAAATGGATGAGGTCTTCTTGAAGAGAACGCGAATAATTGTACAATGAACTAAGGCAACAACAAAAATGGTGCAGAAAAGAAGAACAGTGACCTGTGAACAAAATTGAACGTGATATAATGATAATTAGAATGATGGGGTGATTCAGAACTCAAGGCCGATTCACATGAGCTCATACTTTGGCTTATATTAATCCGGGCTTGAGAAGATATAGTTTTTAAAAAATTTGACCTTTGTTTTTACGATCGGTTGCGCAAAGCAGTTACTAACCTGATTTTCTATCTTTAGTGCACTTTAAACTTTAGTAGCAGTGTATTTATCGGGTGGCTTCGTGACAATTACGCTTTTGCCAGTTTCAAACCAAGATGGACTCTCGAACAAGACAAAGCGTTCAAGACCAGTATTTATATCGATTGGCAATAAGATCATATCAACCCCCTGGAACGCGTGGAATTACATTAGTCGATTAAATGGACCGCTTTTCTTTATCGTAATGTTTCTTTTATCTATGGACCAAGTAGCGTCAATAGGTCAAAAATTACGTCAAATTCCAATTTTGGAAAATGGAATTTGAAGTCATTATGCTTCATGTAGGCCCTTGAATATATGTCCTGACAGCCTTCTGTTATGTTAAACGAAAAAATAGGTTTATGACGGCATGGTTCATTTTGATTATTAAGAAATCCCGTTAGGGATTTTCAACTTAGACCGATTATACCATGAATTTATTCATTAACATGAATATATATGTGTATCATTAGCCTTTCCATCATGTTATTCAGGGATGGGAGGGACCTTTTTATTACAAATGCCTTTAACGTCATCACGGTAGCCAATCAAAATCGAGACACCTGGAAGTTCGAACAGCAGACGACCAGTTTAACAAAACTGTACGAAGGATACAATTTTCGGTTAGGTTTACCAAACTGTGTCAACTGAATACGATCGCCGATACGTGAATAAATGTATCAACACGATGTTCGAAGGTGATATTAATCTTTGAAAGAAAATTATATTAAGTTCGTACAATGTTTTTCCTAATCTAAAACTGAAAACTGTCGGTAAAGTGCTAAGCCTTGGCCATAAAGAAAACGAAACGGTTGAAAATTAACTACCAACATATGAAATGCTGAGAATTGATCTTGCTGGTTTTTTCCCTGCTGTAGAAGGTGAAATTAATGCGGTTGTTGATCAGTTTACAAGCATAATTAGCCTTTCGCATGACAAGAGTTTTAGGTTTAATTATAAACAAACGGCCGGAAATTCTCTGACGTCACTCAAACTAAGCCCCTCCCATCCCTGAAAATGTAGTTTAACTAGTCAATGCAGTTATATATTCATGTTAAATGAATAAATTCATGATTATTCTGAATCGAACTCGTAGTGCTAATCTTTATGGATCTTCACATTACGAGGTTAATAATGTTTTTCGCCACCAATGGGGTACACTTTTTTCACAAGCTAACTTACAGCACTAGCAAAGGCTGAACATTTTCCGTAGTGTCAGGGATAGATTTAATTTTAGAAGTAGGAATGGGGAACAGAGTAAATGAGTAATCTGGGCGCGCGTCTAAGTCCTGGATCCCCTTCCATGGTACGGGAGGGTATGAAAGAAGAGGCGGGAGGGTCATAGCGACAGAGGTAAAAAGGAATAATGTATTTTTGCCGTCCCCGTCAGCAACGTCATCAAAACGTAGTTTAAGTCAGCCAATAAGATAATTTAAACTTTTCGTTGCGTATTCGAGGGAGGGGCTAAATACTAACCGTTCTCCATTAATACTTCTAAAATTAAATCTATCCCTGGTAGTGTAAAGATAAGTTGACCTATATATATATATATATATATATATATATATATATATATATATATATATATATATATATATATATATATATATATATTTTCGAGGTTAAAATAAATGTCTTTAAATTACCTGGTCGGTGGTAAATGATTTTTCATCCATTCCAATTTCCTTCAACACTTAAGATCTATTTACAACTCTGGAAACTGCATTTGAACTTAATTCAGCGGCGCAATTGGCTGAATTCACAAGAGTAGTTCCCTAAATTTTACACATATGAATTAGATACAGTGATGGCATATTTTTAATTATTTCTCGTACCTCGATAATGCCGATTGTTATTGCTTCCATTTTATAATCGAAGAGCCCAAAGTTACGTTGGTTTTTAAGAAAAACCGTGAATTGAATGTTGGTAGAATTATACGCGCTCTTGGGCTGCTGGATTAGAAAGGAATGTGCCGGAACGAACGCTCTAAAATTTCGTTCGTAGAGCTTGATCTTGAATATGGATTAATTTTACAATAATGAGTTTTGCTTCGTAGTCCTTAAAACACTGCATTTATACACAATCCTTGGCGACACTTTCAAACACACAAAAGGCCAAAAACTAGAAGTTATTATATGTATAGCAGTTTGAAATTAAGTTTGATCGATAAAAGATATTGAGTTTTAATGTGTAGTTCAAACATTTGCTATGATTAGAAATTTTACAACAAAAACGAGTATAGACGAGGCATTTAGTAAAAAAACATCCAAAATCAAGGGCGTTTATGATTTGAGTTCAAATTGATGTTTAAAACTGATACAGGGTGTAAAAACACACATATAAAAACACCTATCTGAATGTCAGAAATACGACACTGCTTTTGAAGCTCCAGAATTTGACATCGATTAGTTTATAAGACAGCAGATTCTATCGGATTTCAAACATAAAAATCTGACCTCCCTTTATCTCGCACTTAAGCCGCATTTATACCCGTTTTTGTTGTAAAATTTCGAACTATAACAAATGTTTGAACTACGCAATTGATACCTAATCTCTTATAAAGATTAAACATAGTTTTTAAAAAAATTTATGACATTTCTACGTATTAGCTTAAATGCCATTTTGATATTTTAAATGATACTTTTGAAATTTTAAATGAAATACGATTTTGACATTTAAAATTATATTTTTGATATTTTGACCGAGATTTTGATATTTTGAACGAAATTTTCACATTCTAAACGCGTTTTTTACATTTCACAAGGGATTTTTACATTCTTAACGTAATTTTTACTTTCTATACGTGATATATACACTCTGCACGTGATTTTTTCATTTTAAACATGTTTTTTGCACTTCGGGATTTTGACTGATATAGGAAAGTTTATGAGATTTCGAGATCCAGGGATAATCCTTAAGATTTTAAAAGTAATTTCAGACGGTTAATCTATTTCACACAAAATTCTGAAAATATGGTTAAATATGCCTCAAACATTTTCAGTAGGGTTGTAAATTTTCCGGAAAAATAAAACGCGGAAAATTTTCCGGAAATTTTTCCGGAAAATTTCCCTCTTCGCGGAAAATTTTCCGCTAATCGGAAAAATATAAAACTAGCAGTTATGTGAGCTTTGAGTCAATTTATCTAACTTTTAAAGATTTAAAACATTCTCCAGTTATTTTGCCATCTTTAGTAGATCTATTAAAGAACCACCAAATATTAGTGGTTGATTTTCCCATAATTTGTGACTTTAAACAGGGTTAACAAACTTAATAACATTAACAACATTATAGAGCTCGGCATTTTCGATCAATTATCCACAAATTGGTGGATAACCGATTATTTATAAACAAATTTGTGGATTACAATACGATTTAACATGTAAGTTCTGAGGATAATTTTCGGGTATGGATAAAGATAAAATAAAGTGGATAATTGATCGAAAATGCCGAGCTCTACAACATAACACCTCGTTTCCCATACAATGACGCAGACGATCACTATCCTTTATGCCTGATAATTTTAGTTTCACTTGGGTCTCTTAACGGTTAGGTCTCGACTCTCTAACGCCTTATACCGTCATAAGAGCAAACAGTAACCCTATGCATGCAAGCGATAGCAAATGAGTGAGCTTTTCCTATAGAGAATAGGGGTCACTAGACTCTGTGCCCTTGGACAATTTTTTACACCTCCGAATTCACCTAAAACAAAATAGTGAATGTTTTGAAAAGAAAGGCAATTGAAAAATTTTAAAGTTTTAACTTTTTAATTGAAAAACCGGTAGCGGAAAAATACGGAAAATTTTCCGGAAAAATATAGCTCGGTCATTTTCCGGAAAATTTTCCGCTCGGAAAATTTTCCGCGGAAAATTTTCCGCGGAAAATTTTCCGACTTACAACCCTAATTTTCAGTTTTTACCACGAAGCTAATGGCTATCAAAACTTTTAGCTTTTAAGTACTTTAGGAGTAAACCAAGCGTGAAATTGTTTTCGTTATAATTTACGAACCGTGACGCTTAACGACTCAAGTTAAACTTGAATAGTTATTAAATCCTGTCTGACCAGGGGGTTTAGAAAATCATTTTGTAGGGAAATTACATCTTCAGTTTGTTTCTCGTGAAGCTTCTTATTAAGATATTTGATTTATAAATAGGAAACAATTTTAAATTAGCGATCAGAAATGCGTAAAACCTTCCACACGGAATTTTGTTAATAAGTTTAGACCGATTTCATTCTTATTTACCTTAGTGGTTGATTACATCCGAACGTTAGGACACACTACTATATGGCAACCCGAAAAGAAACGAAACTGTCCTGACGGACAACGCAGAATCTACGTGAGAATAGGGACTTTTAAAACTATTCTTTTCCAACGTTTAATGATTTAGCTTGACCTATATTTTCCGTGGCTTTTGAAATTTAAACGCTTATAATAAGTTGGAAGGTATTGCGTGTACCATAAGTTCATAATATATATTTCATAAGTGTGTTACTGGCAACTGAGAGCTTGTCATGAAGTGTCGTTGGTGAAACATCATAGATTCTCGTAAAGCGACGCCTGGTGAGGCGCTGTCAAAGGCTTAGTACAGACTAAATAGGAAGATGCAAAAACCGAGTGCATTAAATTTTCGCTTGTCGTTTTCGAACTAGCTCGAGCTGTAAGTCTCTAGCAGTACAAAGTATAGGTCGAGTCGTGCTTATGGAACATAGCTTATAAACTTATGGTGAACCTTTATTATTGATCCATCTTCAACAAGCATTTCTATATTTTACGAAAAAGATAATAAAACATTCCTTCATAAATTACAACGACGAAATTAAGGAAAACTGCTAAGGCAATATAAAGATTTAAGTGAAGATTAAGGTACCTATATTTAAATTATGAATTTTCGTCAATTTCTAGGGACAATTTAAAAGATGACCGAGGTGGTGCGCTTGAAGTTTACTGTTAAAGCTAGAAAGAATTGCAAGTATCTCGTAGTTTAGAAAAAAATGTTTTTAGCAGTTCCTTGTTATAACTGAGAACGAAATGTTAGTTTCGACCTCCATTCCTGTAGTTTTTTGAACAGAGCTTGGTGATAATTTCAAAGCATCTACATATAACTCGTATTAAATCGCTTCCCAGAAAGTTGACAATGGAAAGTAGACAAAACTTCCATGAACGAAATAACCAGTGCCAAACCGTTGCCAAATGTCCAAAGCAGAAATACAGCTCCGACATCGTCTAATTTCAACGGATCCTGGGACGACTCCATATCCGGCTGCCAAGTTTTCTGTTGCATTAGGAAATTGTTACTCATAATACATTTATACTCAGCACGGGACTCCACTTGTTTCAAAATCCTGCAAAGAAATAGTAGTATTTTACAAGATCTTTAAAGATATGAAGTGCTGATACGTCACGTTTTTAAATTTCGACATGAACTAAATTTCCTAGGTTCTCTCTAATTACGTTCATGATGATTATTGCTCTCTTAAAATTATTTTAAGTAAACTTTTAAGGAATACTCATTGACAAATGTTTAAAATGTTAGTCTTTTTTAGTGAAACATTTCAAACAAGGTAATTCAACGACGTAATGCGTCAACATGTTTGAATGTTGTAGGGTGTCCTTAGCTGCGATGAACGCCTGTTCCTGTTCGGAACCCCATTCCCACTTCGTTGTCTTCTAGAAAAGCATGTACAAAGGGGCCAAACGTGTAGCGTTGTTCGGTAGTTATTTGGCATAGTAATTCAGTAATCCTAGGAAGGATCTGAGAGTTTCCAAGTTTTTTGGAGTTGGGTCTTGCATGAATTATCTCATTGCAGATGCAAGGGTAACTAAGTAAAACCACTAGATTAACACAATGTGTAACAGTTTCAATATTTTCGTCATTCATCGCGTCAAGGACTAATCATGGATAGTTTTACTTCAACACAAACATATTCTACAGGGCCGGTAGGCCCTTGTAGATATGACTTGATACCGTTTTGTAACGTTAAAGTAATATTCACCCGCTTTTGCTAATTTCCTATGGAGATTAACATGCGTTTTTCGTGATGTTTCCCCACCGATAACTTAAAAACAACAGCGAAGATACTTTTCGGAATTGTCTTAAATTAACAATTAAGTATTCAGGGTGTGCTATCAGCCAGTTTGATCAAAACAATTAAGTCTAAGTATGTTAAATTTAGTTAAATACAGAAGTACGGCTTTGACCATCGTGATTGGACATAATAATTAGCTAGATCTCTTGGAAAACTCAGTATTATTACGCATCTGTAGTGTGGTGGTTATCACGTCCGCTTCACACGTAGAAGGTCCCAGGTTCGAGCCCTGGTAGATACATGTATTGACCATCGTGGTTGGACACAAGAATTAGCTAGATCTCTTGGAAAACTCAGTGCTACCACGAGTCTATGGTGCAGTGGTTATCACGTCCGCTTCACACACGGAAGGTCCCAGGTTCAAGCCCTGGTAGATACATGTTTTGACCATCGTGATTGGGCGCTTGAATTAGCTAGATCTCTTGGAAAAGTCAGTATTACCACGTATCTATGGTGTAGTGGTTATTACGTCCGCTTCACACACGGAATGTCCCAGGTTCGAGCCCAGGTAGATACATAGCAAACATAATTATTCAAAATTTAATTACATTAAGACTGAAGTGACAGATATTATATAAAAACGTCTTGGTTTGGACCAAGACCGAAAAAACAAACGATATGTGTGAGGTTTATCAATTGACTGAAGTTTCAGATATTGAAATTTTTTTCTAGTTATTTTTATCCACTCAATCCATAATCAATATTTAATTCAATCAACTGATTTTACTGTTAATCGATCTAGTCCCTCTAAATTAATTGAAAAAATTGCATATCTACGCTTTTTCAAGAACAATTAATTTCATGATAAAATGTTTTCGGAAAATGTAATTGTTCTTGAAAAAGCATAGTAATGTAATTTTTTCAATTAATTTAGAGGGACTAGATCGATTAACAGTAAAATCAGTTGATTGAATTAAATATTGATTAAGGATTGAGTGGATAAAAATAACTAGAAAAAAATTTCAATATCTGAACTTCAGTCAATTGATAAACCTCACACATATCGTTTGTTTTTTCGGTCTTGGTCCAAACCAAGACGTTTTTATATAATAAGATGTTATGGCTTATAACATGAGTTAATAATTTGTTAGCTCCCTATAAGTTACTCAGGCAATTCATTTTTATACTCCAGCGTTTTCTCCCGCGCCGCCGGCTTCCCAATTACATGCGACGCTCTGCGGCGGCCACGTGAACGAAAATCGTATTTACTCTTCTTTCCGGTTTTTCCCCGGAAGCGCGTGTAGTGGAAGCTAGCCAATGATATCGGAGCTATTTAAGCAGCCGAATATTTCGCTCAGTAGCCTCGGTTAAGAGATCAGTGGATCAGATTTAGCTGTTGTATAATTTTCTCGTTTCAAGTCACAATAACAACTCTTATCTTTAGAATTCTTTATCAATATCGGTAAATTGCATTGAGTTCCTGCATTTTTTTTGCCTCAGTACTGACACAAACGCCATGATTTAATGTTAAATTGTTAAAACATAAACATTCACGACTAAAACACTTCCTTGTTGAAAAAGCAGCCGACGACTCGAGGTCGAGGAGCCGCACGAGCGGGATTTTTTTTTCGACAAGAGAGAGCGCAACATTCGGATTTTTTTCCCGCGCGGGCGAAATGAAAAGAAATCGCTGGATACATTACTCCTATTGTCGCGGACCTTACACCTAAACCCTCCAAAAGCACCCCACCGATCGCTGGGTTTTCACCTACTGATAACAGCGCAAAAATAGACATCGCAACGAACGGCCTTATCTCGACTCCTCCCTCCACGACCCCTATAAAACGGAGCGACCGTCCGAGATTCGACACACAGTCTCGAGTAGCAGCGATAGAGGGTCCAGCCACCAGCCCTTACGACGAAGCTCTAGCCGCCAGCCGATATCTGGTTGGACCGCTTGCCCCAGTTGCCGAATCACTAGCTCTCGCCGACAACCGCGCAGCCGTTTCCGCCGACAACCGCGCAGCCGTTTCCGCCGACAACCGCCCAGCCGATACCGCCGATAACCATCAAGTCGATTTTGCCAACGACCGTCCAGCTGATCTCGTCGACGACCATCCTGCTGACCCCGCCGAAGAACAACCTATCGCGGCCACCCACCCCCTCTTCCCATTACGACCGCGGATCGCGATAAACTATAAGTGTTAAGCGGGAGTAACTATATTTTATCATAAGTTTATAAGAATAAGGACAGTTTATACAATAAAGACATTTTATACAAACAAACCGTTTCACTGGTGGAGGCGCCGGGCACACAGCTACCCGTTCACCATCGCACGAGTTAATTACCATCATGGCTGCCCCTTCGATGATACCGACTTTTAAAGGACTCCCATCCGAAGACATAAAGAACTGGCTTCGCCGTTTCGAACGCGTGGCTACCCTAAGCAACTGGGCCGCCGCAAGCTGGGCCAACTATGCCGCACTTTACCTCGAAGGAACCGCTGCAGAATTTTGGGACGATGTTCTAGAAGCTCAGCGTCCCGCCACTTGGGCCGCCGCTAAACGTATTCTACGTGAAGCTTTCGAAAAACCCGTTGACGTCGCCGATGTCGAACATACGCTTTTCAATCGCCGACAGGGCGTTGATGAATCATACCCTGTGTACAGCACGGCAATCCTGGCACTATGCAACCAACTTGGCCGAGAAGTAGCCGAGGACGAAAAAATTCGTCACATAACCCGGGGACTGCATGCGGACCTTGTCGAAGGCGTATATCGCACAGAGCCAACAAGTCTCGACGAGCTTTCAACTGCCGTAAATTTGATCACCGAGGCTCGACGTATAGCCTCTCGGAACCGGGCCGCTGCCCGACATTCCGGCACGCCAACCCATCGACCCGATGTCAGCCGAATGCTAAACTACCAGACCCGACTTCCAGTCACAGTACCCACAAACACGAATACTGCTTTGAATCGGTCTAGGATTCCTGAATCTCAGTACGTCTCACAGCCTATAATAGAAGAAGCCGGGTACCATCGCGCCAATCGAATGCGCACCGAAGACAATCGACCAATTTGCTTCAATTGCAATCGACCAGGCCACGTGTCCCGTTACTGTAGAGAACAACGTGCAATTGCTTCCGCGCCCTCGACCTCGGGAAACTTCAACGCGCGGACGTGAGGGGGAGCTCGTCCGTGGCCTCTGAAATAACAATCTCTCCAAGGAACCAAGCTACCAACGGAATAAACTCACTTAAAGATCCAGTCGACAACATAGAACTTTCTTTAGAAGATACTGTTTCTCGCGATAAACAATTATTGTGGGTACCGTGCCTCGTGAATCAGAGACCTACTACGGCCCTTATTGATCCCGGGTCCGTAATCTCGTCGCTCCATGAAAATTTCGTTGCCAAGCTGAAAATAGACCTATCACCGTCAAATCAACCGCTACGGTCCGCATTTGGACACATCGCTTTTGCATCCGGTAAAGCTGACGTCACCTTAGACATTCTTGGAAGGACCTTCTCACACGAAGCGATAGTAATGCCTCACTTGCCTGCCGACGTAGTCCTTGGAATTGACTGGGCGCGCCGGCATCGAATCACGCTTGACTTTGGTACCCCACAAGTAATTCGTCTCCCGATCTCGACACTGATAACTTGTGCAGACGCCTCTGAAAGTCGCCAACCTCCGGAGAGCATCCCGACAATAGCGAAGTTTCCGGACTCCCCGTATGAGGAAGAGCCGTCCGCTCTATCGGCATACGTTGGTTTAGCCGAACCAATGACCATTCTCCCATGGACAGAGACCGTTATCCCCATCAGTATTCCGAGGGAAGTCAAGTTCTCGACAGCCGTACTAGCCCCGAACCAAGAATTGCGTCAAAAGACCGGCATTTCCGCCCCCAACGCCGTAATAAACATCAAGAGCGGGAAGTCGCACTTGGCTATCGCCAATTTATCATGGCAGGACCAGGTTATTCAACCTGGCATGAATCTCGGAAACATCGAAGAACATGTGGAGCCCCAAGCTACAGCAGCTGCTTTCAATCATCTTAGCACAATCGGCGAAGATGTTTGGCGCCGCTCTACTATCTCGGACCAACTGTCAACTGCTGATCGGAGTAGACTGGATAATCTTCTGCGAGAATTCAATCATTGCTTTCACCCGACCGATACGCCCGTACGACAAGCTAGATTACCGCCGCACCAGATCAATACCGAAGGCCACCTACCCGTCCATCTTCCCCCAAACCGGACGTCGTTTGTTGAACGAGACACTATCCGAGATGAAGTTCAGAAGATGGCAGCTCACGACATTGTCCGCCCATCCTGCAGTCCCTGGTCATCCCGAGTCGTATTGGTTCGCAAAAAGGATGGAACCACGAGGTTCTGCGTTGATTTTCGCCGCCTGAACGCTCTCACTAAGAAAGACGTCTACCCACTTCCCCGAATTGACGACGCACTTGACCGGCTTCGTGGTGCCAAGTTCTTCTCTACGATGGACCTTGCCTCTGGGTACTGGCAAATCCCAGTCGCGAAGGATGACCAAGAAAAAACAGCGTTCAGCACCCCGGATGGGCTTTACGAGTTTACCGTTATGCCTTTTGGACTTGTCAATGCCCCGGCTACATTTCAACGGACAATGGACGTCGTCCTAGCCGGTCTCAAATGGAACACTTGCCTCGTTTATCTGGACGATATTGTAGTATTTTCCTCAACCCTGGATGATCACCTTATCCGCCTACGCTTAGTACTGGAGAGGCTGGACGAAGCCGGACTATCTCTCAAGCCTGAAAAATGTCACTTCGCCTGTCCCAGTATAAAATTCCTGGGCCACGTTGTCTCGGGAGAAGGAGTAGCAACTGATCCAGATCTAACTAAAGCCGTCGAGACCTTCCGTTTACCAAGCAACCGAAAAGAGCTACAATCTTTCCTGGGACTATGTTCGTATTACCGTCGCTTCGTTAAAAACTTTGCCAAAATCGCTCGCCCTCTGACGGAGCTCACCAGCAGCAAAGTTCCTTTTGCCTGGACCAAAAAACAAGATACAGCCTTTCACACTCTAAAAGTCAAGTTGATCAGCCCTCCAATCTTGAGTCACTTTGACCCTACTCTTCCTACCGAAATTCACCCAGACGCCAGCGATAAAGGAATCGGAGCGGTATTGAGTCAACGCGAGAATGGCATGGAAAAAGTCATCGGTTATGCGAGTCGTACCCTCTCTGCGCCCGAAGTAAACTATAGCACAACGGAGAAAGAATGCCTGGCGCTAGTCTGGGCTTTGGCTCGGTTCCGACCCTACATACATGGCCGATCCGTACGTATTATAACGGACCATCACGCCCTTTGTTGGTTGCGTAGCCTTAAGGACCCTCATTCCCGCCTTGCCCGATGGTCTCTCGACACACAAGCCCAGGAGATGGAGATTTATCACCGGAGCGGCAGGCGACATTCCAACGCAGACTGCCTAAGCCGGCTCGTCGACCCAGAGCCTCCAGAAGCCCCGCTTCCGGCTGGACCATGCTGCTCCGTCGTAGAGCTCCCTGACATAGGCAAGCTGCAGAGGGAAGATGCACTCTGGAACCCGATCATTGCCCACCTAGAAAGACCAACCAAACCAGTCGAATCAGCGTTTCGCCGCAAAGCGAGTAAATACATCTTGATCAACGCGATCCTTTACCGCAAATCAAAGAATCGGGCCCTTCTAGTCATTCCAAGTACACTTAGGAATGACGTACTACACGCCTGTCACGACCATCCCACGGCCGGTCACTTGGGAATCTATCGCACATTTCGACGGCTCTCTGACCGGTATTACTGGCCGAAACTGCGCCGCACTGTCCAGCTCTACGTTATGTCATGTACACTATGCCAGTCTAGGAAGATGCCGACGACTAAGCCCCTGGGCCTCCTACAGTCACTCCCCTGTCCAGATGAGCCTTTCGCCCGATGTGGAATGGACTTTCTCGGCCCGTTTCCTAAATCACGCCTTAATAACACTTTCATCATCGTCTGCACGGACTATCTGACTAAATGGGCTGAAACTAAAGCCGTCCCCGCCGCCACTGCGGCTGAAGCCGCCGCCTTCTTCGTCGAACAGATAGTATTCCGCCATGGTGCTCCCAGGGAGCTATTAACCGACCGAGGTTCCCAATTCATGGCCACTCTGACTCAGGAAATCCTCAAACGAGTTGGCACCTCCCATGTCCGCACAACGGCCTACCACCCCCAGACGAACGGCCTCACTGAGCGACTAAACAAGACACTCGCTGACATGTTATCCATGTACGTGAACGAACAGCACTCTGATTGGGACGAAGCCTTGCCTGGCGTTACCTTTGCGTACAACTCTGCCATCCAGGAATCTACGAGGGATTCTCCATTTAACCTGGTTTATTACCGCCCCCCAGTTATGCCCATCGATCGCCTACTCCCCGTCGCTTCCGCTTCATCTCCACGCTATTCGGCCCAAGACGTCCGCTCCGCCGCTCGCGCCAACGTTTCCTTGGCCCAAGCCAAACAAGCACGCCAATACGACCTCCATCGCCTACCTGATGCATTCACCGTTGATCAATGGGTTTACGTTCGCCGCCCTACCCGTAAACGGGGCCGATCGGAAAAATTACTGCACCAACACCACGGTCCTTTCCAAATTGTTCGACGTTTAGGTCCGGTGACATTCCTTGTCCGCACCAATCCCGGTAGCCGCCGACCAATGGAACCAATCCACGTATCCCGCATGAAGCCCGCTACGATCCGCGACGTTGATTCACACCCTGGCGAGCCCGAGACGGGCCCTTCGAGAGGAGGGAGCAATGTCGCGGACCTTACACCTAAACCCTCCAAAAGCACCCCACCGATCGCTGGGTTTTCACCTACTGATAACAGCGCAATAATAGACATCGCAACGAACGGCCTTATCTCGACTCCTCCCTCCACGACCCCTATAAAACGGAGCGACCGTCCGAGATTCGACACACAGTCTCGAGTAGCAGCGATAGAGGGTCCAGCCACCAGCCCTTACGACGAAGCTCTAGCCGCCAGCCGATATCTGGTTGGACCGCTTGCCCCAGTTGCCGAATCACTAGCTCTCGCCGACAACCGCGCAGCCGTTTCCGCCGACAACCGCCCAGCCGATACCGCCGATAACCATCAAGTCGATTTTGCCAACGACCGTCCAGCTGATCTCGTCGACGACCATCCCGCTGACCCCGCCGAAGAACAACCTATCGCGGCCACCCACCCGCGCTACTCATTACGACCGCGGATCGCGATAAACTATAAGTGTTAAGCGGGAGTAACTATATTTTATCATAAGTTTATAAGAATAAGGACAGTTTATACAATAAAGACATTTTATACAAACAAACCGTTTCACTATGGAGCCTGAGTAACTTATAGGGCGCTAACATATTATTCACTCATGCTTATAAACTAAACAAACTCACGCTCGGTTCATCAGCTCTTTGTCACTCGGTGGTAGAGTTCGATTAAGTGGCAGTGCAACAACAGATGAGCTGAGAGATTCTTGCCCAAAATAGAAGCTTTTTTCAATTAAATCATTTTTCAGACTGCTAAACGCAAATGGAGCTGAACCGATCATCAACAGCTCACTAATGATTACGACCTTCTTTCCTTCCAGTATTTCATTGAATATGGTCCCTTCGGCCAACATATTGACAATTTCCTTAAGACCATTTGTCTCAGTCAACCTTTCCAACAAGCGTTTCATAATGTCATCCGTCTCTGCCTGTAAAATATTTTTTCATAGACCCACATATTTTAAGATTTCAAAGCAACCAAAATCATCTTTGAAAACAAGGGTTTTACATAAAACCATAAGTTCATAAGATATGTTCCATAATTTTGCTTACTGTGAGCTTGAGCTTGTCAAGATGTGACGTAGGCAAAACTTCATAGATTCTTGTAAATCTACGCATGGTGAGGCGCTGTCAAAGGGTTAGAACAGGCTAAATAGGAAGATGGACTGCAAAGCCACGTGTAGTCAATTCTCGCGTCGTTCTTGAACTAGCGGGCAGTAAGTCTCTTCCATTACGAAGTATAGATATAGTGTCATACGTATGGAACATATCTTATAAACCCATGATAGAACCGGGGATAGATGTAATTTTAGAAGTAGGAATGGAGAACAGAGTAATGTGGGCGGCCGTCAAAGTCCCGGAGACGGGGGAAGGTATGAAAGAAGAGGCGGGTGATAGCGACAGAGGTATAATGGAATTGCCATCCCCGTCAGCAACGTCATAAAAACATAGTTTAAGTGAGCCAGTAAGATAATTTAAAATTTTCGTTACGTGTTGGAGGGTGGGGCTCTATACTAGGCTCTGAGTCGGACTGAAGTAAATACTAACCGTTCTGTATTCCTATACTTCTAAAATTACATCTATCCCTGATAGAACTCTGTAAGATAATATCACTTACCTTTTTCGTTATTAATACGTGCTCGTTGCTTGAAAGCAGTACACGAGGTTCCACAGTAGTATCTTGCAGTAATTGCTCAAAAGTGTCAATCTTAACGTAACCAGAATCTGTAAACCTGGATTTGCAGTTACTAGTTATGTAAATGGATACAACGAATGCGAATACGAGATAAAATGACAGCATTATTTTTGCAGATTCCCGTAATGGAAACCACTTTAAAGACAATCCTGCGTACACGAATAAATGTATCAGAAACTTCACTAAGAATGAATGAGCCAACATGACAACAAATGTATTGAAAGCTTGACGCTTAATTTACCTTGATTGACAAAAGGTTTTAAATGTGCAGAAAATATTTCGAAAAAGGATGAAGTCTTCTTGAAGAGAACACGAAGAATTGTGCGTTGAAATAAAGCGACAACGACAATTGAGAAGAAGAGAAGTATAGAGACCTGAAAACGAGATTAAGGATGATTCGTCTATGAGAAATATTTTAATTACGGGGTAATTAAGCTATTATAATTGTTTTAAAATCAATATCGATTTTCCACCAAAACCGCCAATAAAAAAATTGGTTACTAACATGATTTTCAATCTTTAGTGCGTTTGAGACGTTAGTAGAAGTGTATTTTACTGGAGGCTTTGAAACAATTATGGATTTGCCAGTTTCAAACCAAGATGACAACTCGTAAAACGGAAAGTTTTGAAGACCAACAGTAACATCGAAGGGCACGAACAATAAATCAATCCCCTTAAAGCAATAAAATTAAATTAGTCGACCAATGCTGATTTTGAAACTTCTAAACACACAGGGGCTAGGCCGCCATTGGAGTATTTTCCGTCTTGCCAAAACCACCGCTAGGAGGCAGCATACTTTCACCAAAACCAGGGATAGATGTAATTTTAGAAGCAGGAATGAAGAACAGTTAGTATTTACTTCAGTCCGACTCATAGCGTAGTATAGAGACCCTCCCTTCAACACGTAACGAGGATTTTAAAATATTTTATTGGCTCACTTAAACTACGTTTTGATGACGTTTCTGACGGGGACGGCGAAAAATACGTAATTTCCTTTTACCGCTGTCGCTAAGACCCGCCTCTTCTTTCAATTTCATACCCCCCCGTGACGGGAAAGGGGGTCCGGGACTTTAACGCGCACCCAGATTATCTGTTCTCCATTCCTACTTCTAAAATTACATCTATCCCTGTCGGTTACCTATTAGGGAAAAATCTAGAACCCTTCCTTTTACCAGGTTATCGCTTGTTACTTCTTCCACTCCGATTTCTTTCAAGACACCTGATCTATTCAAAACTCTGGAATATAATCTCGAACACGCTTCGTAGATACATCTCCCAGATTCCACAAGATTAGTTCCCTAAATCAGTCAAGTTACAGCATATAGTGAATTCTATTAGATTTCTAACTTTGATAAATAGTATAGTATTTATGGTAATGAACAAGATTACTTATAAGTAATAGTATTTATGTTAATACGAATCTATACAACCATGAATATATATCTGCAATACTCCGCCTAACCTCTGGGTAAGATTTGAATGGGGCGTAGATAAAGACGACACAGGTCAAGTGGTGCCTGGTGGAAGTTTATTTGCCAAGTTTGAGCCATTGAGTACGCACGAGAAGGAGACTCGAAGAGATAAAATTCTCCGCCAGCCCCCCCCGCCCCCTTCAAAACCGGTATCGAGCTGTGGCTCGGTATCAGAGGTCCGCAACAGAGAGAAAAAACAGAGAAGTTTGTTTTTGACCAGTATCCGTCCGAGGTTTCAGTTTACCACATTGATCTGTGTTGTGAGCTTCTAACCGTTTTTTCTTACCCTTTTTGGATTTCCTTCTTAATGGATAACGTGACGTCTGTCTTCTCGGCTGTGCGCGAAGGTAGGTGAGCGTGAGAGGGATATCGGACTGTGCCGTTATAATTATCTTCCCTCTTTTACTCTCCTTATATATGCTCACTGATTGAACAAAGGATGTTTAAAGTTCATAAGTCTGAGCCAAGGCTTAAGACTTCGCAACATTATTTAATTTCTAGGATGTTGAAAAAGAAATCACTCGCGCTTGTTTGAAATTGCTTTTAACAAATCGTTATATATTATCGCCACCCCTGATATTGAATTATATATTATTTGATATTCTTGACTCTTCATGTGAAAATCATGTGTTTCTTCCTGCAAATGTCAAGATACCATCAGGTGCGCGCTTCACCACCGGAAGCCGTAAGCCGTAAGCGCCCTCATCATGCCTTATGATTGGCTTTTTGAACTACTCAGAACGCGTCAGCCAACACCCAAATCATATCGACAAGTAAAACCGGTATAAAATTATGGTTGTATAGATTCATGAACATTTTTGAGGCGCGGACCACACCGTTGAGGATCAGGATCACACAGAATTGCAAAGGTGATGGTTTAGAATAAAATAGTTTTTCATACCTCGATATAGCCCAATGTTAGCACCTTCATTTTTCAGCCAAGCAATGAAAATTCTTACATTAACCAGGAACTGAAAAGTTTGATAAAATTACTCTTGGGCTTTTGTTTTGGAAATGAGCAGCGACGCATTGGTAAAAGGTTTTTCGTAGAGCTCGTTATAATGCATGACAAAACTGGGTTAAAGCTGAGAGGTTGGGTACTCAACTAAATTGTGTAACTTTCACTTCTAGCAAAAGTAATATAATGAACCTCCCTTTTCTTATATTACTTCTGCTTCTAGCAATACCTGATTAACATTTTCATTGGCACCGTTTATAAGTAACATTAAACATGACAAAATCGATAATAAATAATATTTTAAATTTTTTATAACAAACCTTTTGCAAAATAAAAATTAGATCGAAAAATAATAGTTTTTAAAAATATTAGGTATTGTCCAAAGGATATAAGGTGCATTTATTGCTGGACAACAATAATGTATTTCAATTATTTTTAGTTTAAGTTGGTGGTACAATGGACATTTTTAACGACGGTTATATCTTCAATTGGTATTATGAGAATCTTGGGCAATTTTAATTATTAATTTAGAATAGATGGAATCAAAATAATATTTTGTGATACATAATCAGGTATAAAATGTACGGAGGAGTCCAACCCCTTTCACACGCAAAATTGCATTTGTTGCCGGAACTTTAATATTTTATTAAACTTCGTCGTAGTTGGATTATTTTGGAATAACAAGATTTGAACAGAAAAACAGTGCAGAGTTTTGATTAACTCTGTCAAACAATAAAGCCGGTCGTTCAAATAGGTTTTCATTTAGTTTAGCATGCGTGTTTTTGTAATTGACGTATTCTGATTAAGTTTACAAATAAAAATTAATAATTGTGTCTAAAATTTCATGATCTTGACATATTTCGGGATTTTAACTGAGAATTTACGTTTTGAACAAGATTTTGAGTGAAATTTTTGAAATCTGGAAATCTACTGCATTTGTCGCACCCTGAATCGAGTGTAAATAAATTGAGAAAATCCCTAATATTTAAACTCACTAAGATCAGTGTTGCTGAGGCTCGTCATGAAATGACGTAGATGAAACGTCATAGATACTCGCAAAGCGACGCCTGTTGAGGTTGTGTCAAAGGCTTAGTACAGACTTAATAGGAAGATATACTGCAAAACCGAGTGTAATCAGCTCTTGCCTCGTTCTCGAACTATCTCTCAGTAGCTTTCTAGCATTACGAAGTACAGGGAGTATCATAATTATGGAACATATCTTAGAAACTTATGGTAAAGCTAAATCTTTCAAGTATCTAGCATTAAACGAAGCGTTAAATTGCTTACTTTATAGTTACGAACTGTGACGTTTAACAACTGAAGTCATACCCAGTCTTTTCAAATCCTGTCGCACACCGAATTTTTACCTGTAGGATATAACAGATTATTTAGAAAAATGAAGCAAGACTATTTGCAGCGAAACACCGGAATTTTTCAACTGCAGGTCAATAAAGCTCAAGCCTAAGCGATCAACTTTCGTTTAGGATTTCCAAAATGTTACAATATTTTTAGCTTAAACATCGGTCTCTTGAAGTAATGAAGTGAACTTGTAACACTCCGTAAAATGTGAGCCTGTTCGAATACCGAACCGAATAATTCGATCCGGTATTCGATAAGCCCATTTTCACTATTCGATACCAATATCGAATACCAAACTGACTATTCGGTTCAAGTTCCACTACCATGAATTTTGGTCCTTGGCACTGGAGAGACCCAACTTTTTTAAAAAATATCAACCCAGTTTTTTTTGTCTCCCATCAAAAACTACCAGCAAGTGCTTAGGAAAATTTTATGAAATACTTGGCCACCAATGAGGAGAGGTATTTTGAAATTTAGGAGTTTCTAAATGTTTTGATCCTTGCTTTGCATTAACAATTCGCGAATACTAAGCTTAACTAATCGCGATTATTCGGTTGTTAAAAATTTTACCAAGGCCTAACTATTCGGCATTCGATTTGGAATGAACTATTCGATTCGGTATTTGATAAGGAAAATATTTTGGTATTCGGTAACCGGTTCGATACCCAAAAAGTGGTATTCGCACACCCCTATTATTTTTATCAATAAAATGCAATTAAAATTGAGGATGTTATACTTTTATTTCAATCATTGTTCATTTACACAATAAATTCGCATGATTAGTTATTTTGGAAGAAAAATTAGATTCCACTTGGAATGGTTTGAGTGTACGAACTCTTTCCGGTGATTTGGGCACTTGGGACCTTGAAGAGATATTCACGGAGGTTGGCTTGGGGTGTCACGGTGCGAAGGGTGTGGGGAACTCTGTAAACGATGGGTTTCTGAAAAGTATTTAAATTAGTTCAACTCTGTTAAATCACGATAGTTGAGATGAAATCTTTACGTGTTGAACAACGGGTTTGGGGATGTAAAAGACAGGTTGGGGAAGACGGAAGAGGACTTCTTTTTCTTGGAAGATGGGCTTGGGTGCTTCCACAACTGGAGTTGGCAAGTTCAAGTGCAAGTCCTTGTTCTGGACCCTTACAAAAATCTTCTTAAGAGTTCTAAAGGAATTTCTTTGGAACCCTACGGAGCCCTTGGGATAATTTTCTAAAGAAACTATTACCAAAGACTTCCTTGGAATTTCCTAAAGAATTCTTGAGATAAATTTCCAAAGAATGTCTTGGGATTATTTTCTAAAGAAATTCTTTAGGAATTCTAGAGATAAATTTCATAAGAAGGTCTAGGGATTATTTTCTAAAGAAATTCTTTAGGAATTCTAGAGATAAATTTCCTAAGAAGGTCTAGGGATTATTTTCTAAAGAAATTCTTTAGGAATTCTAGAGATAATTTCCTAAGAAGGTCTTGGGATTATTTTCTAAAGAAATTCTTTAGGAATTCTAGAGATAAAATTCCAAAGAATATCTTGGGATTATTTTCTAAAGAAATTCTTTAGAAATTCTAGAGATAAATTTCCAAAGAATATCTTGGGATTATTTTCTAAAGAAATTCTTTCGGAATTCTTGAGATAAATTTCCAGGGACCGTGTAGGGAATATTTTCCAACGAAATTCTTTAGGAATTCTTGAGATAAATTTCCAAAGAATGTCTTGGGATTCTTTTCTAAAGAAATTCTTTAGGAATTCTAGAGATAAATCTCCAAAGAATATCTTGGGATTATTTTCTAAAGAAATTCTTTAGCAATTCTAGAGATAAATTTCCAAAGAATATCTTGGGATTATTTTCTAAAGAAATTCTTTCGGAATTCTTGACATAATTTCCAAAGAACGTGTAGGGAATATTTTCCAACGAAATTCTTTAGGAATTCTTCAGATAAATTTCCAAAGAACGTCTAGGGAATATTTTCCAACGAAATTCTTTAGGAATTATTGATATCAATTTCTAAAGAAGGTTTAGGTTATTTTCCAAAGTAAGGAATTCTTGAGATAAATTTCCATGGAAAGTCTAGGGTTAATTTCCCAAAGAAATTAGTTAAGAATTTTAGAGATGAATTTCAAATGGCCAGATATATAGAAATTGTGCTTTACATATAATTATCTCAAAATATTTTTACCCAAATTGTTTAGCTAAAGTTTTCCTAGATAGACATTAACTTGATGGTTAATAAAATTAAAAACGTTTCACGAAGGCTTGTCCCGTAGCTAAGGCTCAGCAAGCGCTGAAATGGAATGTTATATTTACCTATTTTTTTCATTTTATTTTTGCCTTTAATCATCCGTTTATGTAAAGGATAAAATAGATTAAAAGTAAAATAAGAGTAATTAAAATCGTTATGCTTAGATTTACAGGGAATCTAAGCTGTCAGTCGAAATTTTTGCTTAATTCTCTTATGGCGTATTTTATCTTTATTTCGAGCGTAATTAGAGTCCAAAATAAATATTTTTTTAAAAACATTGTAGAGAAAATTAGGTTAAACGCGTTTCTGATACTCGAAAAACTCTCAGTGAATATACATTATTAAATTTAACAACAACGTCTGTATCTACTGCTTGGCCATTAAAGCCTCCAAAACCCACTTAGTACCCCATACAATTGCACAAGGTTAAAACTTTCTGCCGTTTACGGATGTTTTTAAGTCGAATAAATGTCTGACTTTATAAGCAATTTCACACTGCATGCGAGAACTTCCCTCGCTATTAGGGGTGTAGTTCAGCACATAAGAACTACACTCCCTGTATTAGGATATGGTTCTGCATATGAGAACTATCCTCGTTTCAAGTGGCTATATTAATTTACCCCATAATTTTCTCTATATATTTCCCAAGAAAATTCCATAGCTATTTCCCACGAAAGTTCCAAAAATATTTCCCAAGTAAATTCCAAAGACATTTCCCAAGTAAATTCCAAAGATATTTCCCAAGAAAATTCCCAAGATATTTCCCAAGAACATTCCAAAGATATTTCCCAAGAAAATTCCAAAGATATTTCCCAAGAAAATTCCAAAGATATTTCCCAAGAAAATTCCAAAGATATTTCCCAAGAAAATTCCAAAGATATTTCCCAAGAAAATTCCAAAGATATTTCCAAAGTAATTTCCAAAGAAAAAGAGGCCAATATTCCCCAATTTCCTTAAGAACGCCTTAAGGATTTCCAAAGAAATTTCCCAAGGAATTTTCTTAAGAGTTCTTAAGATGATTTTTGTAAGGGGATGGAGTTTCCGGGAAGGCGAATATCGGCGTGGGGAACGTCAACGACTTCTTGGGCTCCCTTGGGCAAGTGGACGAGTGGGGCGCTAGACAACAAGGCGGGGGAAGGATATTCAATGGTTTCTGATCCGAGATGGGCGGTCAATACAGCTCCACCTTCTTAGGCAACTTCCATTGGGAGGGGAGAACGGATTTCCACAGAACCAGCAGACTCAACACTGATAAAAATAAGCGTGCTATTGGCATTCAAAAATGATGGTGGCCGTTCAATTTTGAGCAAGCCTCTATTGAGGTATTCAGATTTGACTAGGGTTATTCAATTTTGAACAAGGAGTGTTTTACGCGTTCAAAACTAACCCTGAGCATTCATTTTTGAGCAAACTACCATCATATCCATCAAAACGTAACGCTAGCATTCATTTTTGAACAGCTTATATATAACCATTCAAAAATGATTCTTTATCCCGTTCAATTTTGAATAAACACTTTAACGCTAATGAAGCGTTCAGACATGGTTGTTTTGTCATTCTAATGGGATTGTATTAGAATTCAAAGTAGAGCCTTTTCGGCGTTCAAATGAGAACTTTTTGCCGTTCAAACGAGATTGGGATTGTTTTTGGCGTTCAAACGAGATTGTTTTTGGCGTTCAAACGAGATTGTTTTTGGCGTTCAAACGAGATAGTTTTTGGCGTTCAAACGAGATAGTTTTTGGCGTTCAAACGAGATAGTTTTTGGCGTTCAAACGAGATAGTTTTTGGCATTCAAACGAGATAGTTTTTGGCGTTCAAACGAGATAGTTTTTGGCGTTCAAACGAGATTGTGTTTGGCGTTCAAACGAGATTGTGTTTGGCGTTCAAACGAGATTGTGTTTCGCGTTCAAACGAGATTGTTTTTGGCGTTCAAACGAGATTGTTTTTGGCGTTCAAACGAGATTGTGTTTGGCGTTCAAACGAGATTGTGTTTCGCGTTGAAACGAGATTGTTTTTGGCGTTGAAACGAGATTGTTTTTGGCGTTGAAACGAGATTGTTTTTGGCGTTCAAACGAAATTGTTTTTGGCGGGCAAACGAGATTGGTTTTGGCGTTATAACGGGTGCGTTATGGGCGTTCTAACTAGAGCGTTAAGGGCGTTCAAACGAGAGTATTTTTGGTTTTAAAACAGAGCATTATGTGCGTTCAAACGGGAATGTTTTTGGTGATCAAATGAGAGCGTTTTAGGGTTAGAAACGAGCCTACGAGAGCGTTATGGGCGTTCACGCGGGAAATTTTTTTTTCCTGTTCAAATGTAACCTTTTTGGGCATTCACGCGAGAGTTTCTTGGCATTTATATGGGAGCTTTTACGGTGTATATATAAATTCGTTTATTACAAAAGGGGAAACCAACACACAGGAGCGAGGCCACCATTGGGGGTATCTTCCCTCTCGCCAGGAAGCAACGCCAGAGGCAGTGCGAGTTGGTTAGTATTCCACGTTTAGTGAACTGTTGCTCCGTCTTGCGCTGCTTTTTGGCAAGAGTTAGAATACCCCAAAGTCGACCTCGCCCCTGTTTGTTGGCTTCTTCTAATGTAATAAACGAATTTGTATATTGTTTCAGGTTTACCTACAATTTAATCATGACGTTAATGTACTGGTTAAATCAAACATTTTATATAATAATTAAACAAGTTGTTTTATTTGATTTAGATGTACAAGAACATTATAATTTACAAGTTATCTGTTACTGTTAATTCTTCAGTCGATATTCTCTTTAAGAAAATAGGCTCGGACTTTGGATTTTTCCAGGAACACAAGCACAAAAAGACATACAAAAAACGTATATATATGTATGTATATGTATATATATGTATATGTTCATTTACACCCCTGAAAGGGTTTAAAAACACTTATTTGAGCAATTGGTGTCAAAGATAAGAATAAAATGGTGCAACAGAGGTGCAGTTTAACACCTTTTTAACTCTTATATCGAACTAAAAGTAATTTTTACTCTCATTTGAGTGTTGTGCAATTCCTTAAAGGGCGCAGCTTAGCACCTTTCCGATTTTCGCGTAACACCTTTCAGAGTGTCACGTAACACCTTTCAGAGTGTCGCGCAACACCTTTCAGAGTGCCGAGTAACACCTTTAAGAGTGTCGAGTAACACTTTTAAGAATGGGTGGTTTATTTGCAATTAGTGCTATACTCTCTTAAGTTCTTACATGCAGAACTATACCACTTTAAGCAATGGCAGTTCTCGTATGCAGTGTGAAACTTGGTCGACTTAAAATCCAGCGTGAAACTGCACGAAAAGTTGGTCATTTTTAACGACTTAATAACTTCTGAAAAAGGCAGAAAGTTTTAAATTAGTATAAATTCATTGGGTATTAAATTGATTTTGGAGGCCATAATATCCAAGTAGTAGATACAGACGTACTCCTTAAATTTAATAATCTCTTTTCACTAAGAGTTTTTCGAGCACTAGAAAGACGTTTGACCTAATCTACTGTACAATATCAGGGATAGATAGACTTTTTTAAGACGGAATAAACAATGTTTGGCCTTTACTTCAGTCCGACTCATAGACGAGTATATAGTCCCTTCCTTCAACACGTAACCAAAAAATTAAATTATCTCATTGGCTCACAAAAACTACGTATTGGTGACGTTGCTGACGGGGAGGGCCAAAAATACGTAATTCCTGTTTAACTCTGTCGCTATGACTACGACCCCTATTGCGTTGTACCATAGCCCACTCGATCACGCGCGTCACGACGCAAGCTGCTCGCGCTATAGCTATAGAGCGCGGATCGAGTGGGCTATGGTTGTACAGATAAGCGTCTTCACAGGGAATCAAAATGGAGTCGTCTAAATGCGAGGGTCCAGGTAATTATTCGGGAATTGTTTTTAATAGCAATTAAGAAGGTTGTTAGTGAATTTGGTGCCGGTGTTTTGGATTTGGAGTACATCTGTAAAGGTGAAAAGTGTTCGCTAATTCTTTCTTAAGCCAATCATTTCTACTATCCTCATGATTTTGTAAACGAATTTGATGAAGTTAACCAAGGCTTAGTGAATGGTCAGGAGTTTTGTGAGCTTAGTGTTTGGTTAAAACCTGTTCGTGCTGTAATATCTATGAAGACTTTTACTCAATTCTAACTCACTTTTAATTTTCTTGGGTCTTCCCCGTTTTTTTTTCAGTTGCAAGCCCTATGTCTTGTGTAACTTCCATTTTTAAACAATGTTATTTCAAAAATTATAATCCGAGCCCATTCCAACTTGGCAGACGAATGGGCAGACGACGGGCAGACGACGTTTACTTGACCCGGATATACATACAACGCCATAACGAAAATAAGACCCGCCTCTTCTTTCATACCCCTCCGTCACGGGTAAGGGGGTCGTGGACTAGGACGCGCACCCGAATAACCCTGTTGCCCATTCCGTCTTAAAAAAGTCTATCTATCCCTGACAATATTAAAAAAAAATTCATTTTCTACTCTAATGTTTCTCTAAATAAAGATATGACATGTCACAAAAGCTGGCGTCTAAAATCGCCCTACTGTGAGGCCAGTACCTTACCTAGTCTCGTTTTTTAGTGTCGCACAATACTTTTTAAGAGTACCGCAAAACATTTTCAAGAGTTCAGTAGCGTTGCTAGGGTTTGAAATTTTGGGGGCTTAATCTTATTATTCGTGTATTAAAGATATACAAACTTTTATTGATAAAGAGTACGGAACTTAGTTATTGATTATGAGACAATTGTGGGTGAAAGAATTTCACTCGTCTTTTTTAAGTTTAGTTTGCTTTTAGCCCCACTACAGTTTGATATTGAAATTCATCTCTACAAAGATGAAACTTAACGAACTTATCGTAATAATTATTATTGCTACTAAATTGCTACAGAATTTTAGAGGGCTACGATCAATTTTTGGTAGAGTTTATGGATTATTTTGGCCTACTTTGAAATTTGGGGGCGCTATAGCCCCCCAAAAAGGCCTAGCGACGCCATTTCAAGAGCGTCGCATAACGCTTTTAAGAGTGTCATCTAACACGATTAGCAGCTTTTTATAAAGGTACAATACACGCTGATTACGAATTTCTTTGTTAATTTTATTTAAAGGATAAAAATATATTCTTTCATGAATTTCATCTTTAAAAAATGTTTAACAATTATGTTTTTCAAAAGTTTCTCACTGTTTGGGTTGACTTTAATATTAAAACATTAATGAAAATGAAGGACCTTATTTAAGAAACCCGCAGTACTATAATTTTCCATTTTTTATTTCTAAACGGTGTTTTAAAAGTTTTATTTTACACCGAATTTACACTTCAAATTGGCCACAAAACCTCAAGGTAATAAAACTATCTTTTGGGTGTTTTCTTATATTACACCCTTTTAACACGTTTTTTAACACTTCCCTTTCTTAGAGTGCACGTCACTTTCTCAACGCAATTAAAATTAAGACTGAAGTTACATAATATTAATTAAAGGGAGGGTGAAGAAGAAAATCAAGTGATTTTTATCGATTCTTCTACTAATTATAAGATCAGTCTGCATAGTGAAACATCCAGGAAATAGCACCGAAGGATTTTAAAACTACAATTAGTTTGAAATTTTATGGATAATTATAAATAAAGACCTCCGACCAATCGTGTAACGCCCTACCTTTTTATTAGCAAAATTATCGTGGCACGCTCCATGCCTCGCGCCACGATTGTCACGTCGCGCCCAAATTTTATCAAATCTCGTGATAAATTTGATTCGACACGGAACGTACCTTACCACGAGAATTTTGTTAGTAAAAAGGCAGGGCGTTACGCAATTGGTCGGAGGTCTTTATTTAAAAGTATCCTTAAAATCTGAACCTAATTTGAATTTTAAAATCATTCAGATGCATTTCCTGAATGTCTCACTATGCTGACTGGTCTTATAATTTGCAGAAATATGGATAAAAAATCACTTGATTTTCTACTTCACCCTCCCTTTAAATAAGTGACTTTGATAACAAAGCCTTAAAACGTAAAAGATAAGTGGTGAAAATTATCAGGCGGAAGTAACGCGTATTAAAAAATTCAGTTTTTTAGGCATTTTTATGAAACATCAATTATTTTAAAAAAAATCTAATTTTTTTCACCAAAATTTAATTTTTCATCGTTAACTTGAACGACCGCTTCAGAATAGGGCTTCAACTTCCTGTGGAGCATTTTTTTGTAAAAGATCGCTAGCCTAGCCATTGGCGCAGCATTTCTTTGTTGGAAAGAATTAAAATTTCACCAGTCTTGCGGGCTTTTTTTTGTGGGAAAGGTCGCAAATCTTGCCATTCTTGCAGTATTTTTTTTGAGAGAATTGTCGCCAAAGTCGCCATTCTTGCCTGTATCTCTCGCCTGTATCCAGAATTGGTAAGAACGTTTTTTGATCAAAACTTCATTAAATTGGTAATAATAGTATTATTTAATTATGAAAAGAAAATTGCCCGAATTTCTAATACATAAAACGATTGTTTTTTGTCAATTTGGAGGGATGAAAAATAAGAGATTCTTTTAGGAGCTCGAGCAGTTTCCACGTATAGCTTGTATATATTATGGTGACCATGTTAAGATTATACGCTTAGTAAATAATTTTTGTCTAGTTCATATCTGTTTACAAAGACTTTGAACAGTTAGATGAAACCCCATTCTAGGGCCGTGCAAACATTATCTTTTTCACTATTCGTCGAATATCATTTTTTTCGGGTTTTAAGGACATATATCGGTGCGAATTTAGAAAATTAACAAATAGTAGTAGGTTTAAAATTTTGGACCTTATACCGGTTGAAATCAAATTATTCAATTACATACCAAATTAGCGGAGAGGAAAAGCAACGGCATCTAGCTCATAAAATCTTAATTATGTAATAGGGAATAGACTTAACGGCAGTTAACGCCCTTCTACAGCGGCAGCGCTGGTTAAATACCAAATAGTTTTGTCCAAATTGTGCTATGGAAGCCCCAAAAGTCGAAATATGCCTGGTTTTAAATACTATTTTGCTAGCCTGAATCAATTAAACATAACTTGTTTCACCACTTTAAGAAAGTTGAATTTGTAGAAGGCTATTTTACGCCTAATACTGTCGAACACAAAAATCAACTAGGACGTTGTAGGTTTAATTAATGTCTGAATGCTCTCAAGTAAAAATTAGTTGTCTCATCACTTCACTTTCTATTTAATCTCGGGATAGGAAAAGCCTTATATATTTATATATTATTATACAACAAAAATGTAAATTTTGGGGTATATTTTATACAATTATTATCAGCAGGTATTCAAATCATATTGAGAGAAATCTCTTATGTAATTAAAATTTAAGTACTTACATTCAAGTAAATATGAATTTATCTTAATTCTTTTTATAAAATATGTATAGTGTCATTTTAGGAAAAAGGCCTCGGAAAAAGGGTTTTGTGAAATTTTTTGGGATGTTAGATTTTGGTTACATAAACCAAAATACAAAAACAAAACAAGAAGAGTAGTGTTAGGTTTGGTAAAAGAGGAAGAATATCCCTTTAACATTTTTCTTTTAAAAACCGGAAATGACCATATCATTCATCCCTTAAACTATGATTAATATGGAGGGAACTTGAAATTTTTCTCTAGTACACCAATGAAACCAATCATTTTATGTAGGCCATGACATTCTTTGTGTGTACTATATGTGGACTGAAGCGTTTCACACCTTTGGATTGGCTAAAACACACAAGACTGCTTCACTCTCACGAGCCAAATCGACAATTCAAATGCTGTTTTACTGCTTGCTTAAAAATGTTCAATAGTTACGTGTCTCTTAAAAGTCATGCATACAGAATGCATATGGGGAAAAATTTGATTACCCAAGTAAATTTAAACAATGATGATGGGAATGATTTCAAAAATGATGAAAGTTCATTTTTAAATCAAAACAATGATGCCATAGTCTTAAATGAGAAAGACCCAGAAGAAAATTTAGAGGTTTTAGAGAGAAAAGCAGCTCTTATGACGCTGGAATTCCGGGAGAAGCATAAACTACCATTAGTGGTCGCTTCAAGCGTAGCAAAAAGTTTCTCGGAATTATTAGAGGACTGCTTTACGTTTTGCCTAAACTTTAACCTTCCGAATCAAGAAATAGAAAAAGCTAGACAAACTGCACAGTCTATATTAGGAGTTATCAAAAGTACTTACTTATTGGAAAAATATTGCAAGGATAATCTAAACCTAATAGAACCAATAGACTATATACTGGGCTCGAAAAGAGTTAATAACAAAGTATTTAAAAAAACATTAAGTTATGTTCCCTTGATTCCAGTTTTAAAGCATTTTCTTTCTCACGCGGACGTGTGGTCGGAGATTTTTAAGGAAAAAATAAACAATGACTCTCAGTATCTAGTCGATTTTGATGATGGAGAAATTTGTAAGAATCATGATCTATTTAAAAACGATTTATCAATGCTTAGACTTCACTTTTATATGGACGAGGTAGAATTCAAGAATCCATTAGGTGCAAAAAAAGGGATATACAAAGTAACCCTTATTTACTTTATAATAGGAAATTTAGGTACCTTTTTCCGGAGCAAACTTAGTTGTATTAAGCTGTCTTTAGCTGTTAGATATCCGCTCGTAAAAGAGTATGGACTTTCAAAAATTTTAAAACCACTTTTAGATGATTTAGAATTGCTACAGTCGACTGGGTTTGAGATAAATGGTAAAGTAATAAAAGGAGCAGTGGCTTCAATTTCTGGCGACAACCTTTCTAGCCACTTTCTTGGGGGATTTTCACAATCATTTGCAAAGGGCAGAATCTGTCGTTTTTGTATGATGAAGAAAGAAAACATATCGGAATGCTTTGAGGAAAATAACATGATTTTAAGAACCGAGGAGATTCACTCGTATCATCTTAATGCGATTTTGGAAAATCCAGACAACTCTTCAATTTATGGAGTTAAGGGCCCTTGTGCATTTTCAGTTTTACCACATTTTAAAGTGACAGAATCGCTACCACCCGACATTATGCATGATTTCTACGAGGGTGTAGTTCCAAATATTCTTAACCTACTTTTAAATTATATGGTAGATAGTGAATTAATCTCTCTTGAAGAAATAAATTACAAAATAGAACACTTTAAATATGGTGATCTACACAGTAAAAACAAATGTGTCCCAATTACAAAAAAGGTCTTGAATTGTAGGGGAAATCTTGTAGGCACAGCTGCGCAAAAGAAATGCCTCTTATATTTCTTCCCTTTACTTTTTGGATCTTATATACCAGCTAATGATGCTTATTGGGATATACTTCTAGTGTTAATAGAAATAGGAGACATTATAACTGCACCAGTTATAGATAAAAATTGGCTTCCTTATCTCTATGAATTGGTAATACAATTTTACACTATGCTCAAAGAAATACCTACTGCTCGCTTTATACCAAAAATGCATTACTTAATACATTACCCAAGATTACTCGGGCAGTACGGACCTTTAATACGCTTGTGGTGTATGCGTTTTGAAGGGAAGCACCAGTATTTTAAAGGTATCGCGAGCATTTCTCGAAGCTGCAGAAATATATGTTCAACGGTTACGAAAAGGCACCAGTATCTTCAGTGCTGGGAGCAAAGTGGAAATTTGGGATTGGAAACAGGGGATTATGTGAAACAAACAAAATTGCCCTTCAGTCAACTTCCAGAAGGGTTAAGGAAAACGTTAAGAATCATTTTAATTGCGAAGCCGAAATTGGCCAAATTGTATCAAATTACGTAAATTTTCTGTAACTTACAAGGAGGGCTACATTTACGTTGTATCACTATCTGGCGAACTCATTCCACATTCTTGAAAATTTACTTCATTGTTGAAATTAATGAGAAATGGCACATTTGTGGTAGAGTTCTTTACTGTTGAAAGTATTTAAGGCAGCATAATGCTTTTGTCGTTAACGAAATACGCGAAACTTGGCACACTATTCACCCTGGCGAAGAACTTGACAGCAACCCACTGCAGTGTTATTCTCTCAACGGAGATGACTTGATCATCTTAAATCACAAACTCTGTAATAAAAATTAAACGTCCAACTTTCGATCGATGGCTCTTCTCTATCACGTCACTTGCAAGGAGAAGAAAAGAAAATTTAGTTGTGAAGCAATTACCATGCAAGACTTGATCGAAAGTTTAGAAAAGCTATTTTCTTGCAAAATCAAAACTTTGCAAGTGTTTGATAGCGATTTCGAAGATTGGGTCGATTTGGATGTGGAGAAAGCCTCCCGGAAAATAAATCAAAAATTAATTTGATAATTGAAGAAGGAAATGAAGTGTAAGAAAATTGAAAATTTGGGTTTTTTTGTAAACTTGACAATAATTGAGTTCACAATGAAAAAAACAATGAGGCAATCGAAGTTGTGGTTCCAGGGACATCCGGTGAAGTGTCTGAAGATTTGCCAAATTTATTCATTAGAAAATTGCCAACCTTCTACCGAATCCCAACTCTACCTCCTACTATATTGGATCTCATTTCAAAGAAAGATTCAAGGGTATTCCAAACATCAAACTCTTCTCTTTTATCAATGTTTTATTTCAAGATGCAAACAGATTTGTTTGGTAAAATTAAAATATAAAAATATATATATTGTTAAACTTCCAAATTAATACTGGGTTTTATGTTCCAAGGTACCCAAGTAGTCGAGAGTACAACGAAATTGTCGGCAGTTAATTACAAAACATCCATTTCTAAAGGATAGGCTTGTTGGTTCTCTTGGCTATGTATGATTTTACACATTTTTTATATTGCTCATTATTTCTCCAAGAATGTGTTTAGCTATTAGGATTTAGTAGGACTACTAAGCTGATTACCTAATTACTACCCTATATGTTTTAAAGTATTCTTTCCCAAACTCAGTAATAAATAATTGTTAAGGAATATTTAATTCAATTTGGTAATGTTAGTACAGGTGAAAATAGCCCGACAATTGATGTTTGTCAATTTAGTGTGAATATTTTATCTACACAGGGAACATGGAAAACTGCGTTAGAGAATAAGTTCCGCCATGAACGCCTAAAAAACAAACATGTGCCAGAAATTGCAGCTATGGCTGGAAGATTAAGTCTAAAAGACCTAGAGCTGTTGAAGAAACGGACGAAAAATAGTGTCATGAAAAGAAAAAATTATCAGTCAAACCAAAATCACAGCTCGCCACACCAATGGTGAGGTATTGGGAATTGTTACCTTTCATTTGTTTTAACTTTTTATATCGTTTTTCTAGGCTGTTGCTGGAATGGCAGAGGACATATATTCCATTAAAAGCCACATTGAGGCATTAAATAAAGAGTTGGAAAATCGAAACCGGACCAAAATATTTGGAAGAGAAGATGTTCAGAACAGCTTTTTATCGGCAAGAATTTGCTTTCAAGCACGAGTCTGAAGAATTAATTAAAGAGTTTCCTCTTTTATGCCAGAAAAATGAGGTATTTCGAGAACCAATAGCGAATGAAACTTTTAAACAAATATATGTTCTCCCATCGCCTTCGTGGTCTATGGCATTTTTAGTGCATGGTCTTTGTTAGCCCCTCCTGGTCAGAACAAAAA